>JAHWFO010089837.1:5746-89748 GCA_023313115.1 Rhysida immarginata | reverse complement strand
ATGGTTGTTTTTTTATAGCATTTTTACAAAGGGACTTTAATTATAATATATCAAACAACTTGTAATGATGTGTCATGAATGAATATAACGTAAAATTAATGATAATATAAATTGGTTCAAAGCTACGTGGTTTAATGGTATCATTATGGTCAATTAGAGTATTTCAATATTAATATAGGGTAGTTGAAAAATATGGTTCCCGAATGGTTTAGTTTAAGCTTTCCGTACTTGGTTATGCCATTTCTTAATAGTTTATTATGTACCGAAAGGTGCTTTATGCTATCAGTGAGGGGAAACGTGTCTGTATGTCTGTCTGTCTGTCCGTAACTCTAACTCCTCCAAGGCTATGAAAGATTTGCAAAATTTGTTTTTTACAGTCGATGAATACGGTTCATGGCACGAATCAATCACAAATATTATCTAAATCGGTTCAATAGCACGTGTACAAATGGTACCTTCACGACCCCACTAGTAATTTTCTATGGGAAGATATATTAAGTAATACATCAAACATATCGTAACGACGAGCTATAGGTGGTTATTATTACTGTTTTCGACAATTGATAAATTTGGTTCCGCGAATGCACTGTTATTAGGATTGGCATAATGTATACAATGGCACGTACTCTAATGGTACTCTTATGGCACCCTCAAAAATTTTCAATGTTATGGCATGCAATATATCAAACCACTTGGAATTACATACCATGAATGAATATAACTTAAATTAATGACAGTCGAAATTGGTTCAAAGGCACCTGGTTTCGTGGAACCATTATTGTTCATTGGAACTTTCAATGCTAAGATACGGCATGTAGTATATCAGACAACTTGGAATGATTTTTCATGAATGAATGTAACGTAAAATTAATGATAATCCAAATTGGTTCAAAGATACATCCGAACTCTGTGGGGACGTGCATGATTAATTACCGATAAGATATGGCAAGTAATATACCAAACAACTCAAAATGATTAAATAAGAGCGAATAAAACGTTATAATTTACGTTTTCTCCCATGCATGCTCAATCGAGTTCATATTTGGAGATCTTGCTGGCCACTCGATGCTTTACATATCCTCACTTTGCAGACAGTCCACCACCATCAGAATTCTTTGGGGACATGCATTGTTAGGAGCTTTAGCATAACAGCTACTTATAAGAATGCGCCCTTGGTCTGTACGTCACCCGTCCGGCCGGCCGCCATTTGCACGATAACTTGAAAATGGATTAACTTTTTCAAATTCTGATTTCAGATATATGACCATCAAAGTCTTAGCTCGGCCGTATCAAATTTTCAGAATTTTTCGTGGACCCTTCAAGTCGAATTCACGTGCTAAAACAGTGAGTGTAAAGAATACAAAGATAATGGCATTTCATATAACAATCGATTTGTTAAGAAGGAATACATTGTTACTTTCTGTTCATCTTTTAAGCATTACTGACATCGGCGCGTGCACGTGAAATCGCTTTGTCGACGCACGATTGCTCAAGTGATCATAATCTATATTATTAAGTAGCGGAAGAATGGAGCTATTTATTGGTTTTATAATGTCAGTCCATCCCCTTCATGATTTATATATTTTTTGAGGTAGAAGTTTGAAATTCGGAAATGTAGCTTACTATGGGCATGTCTGTCTGCAGTATTTAGTTTGTTTTGATTGGTACACTGCGGTGGGAATTACGTGGGTGGGATACAGAGAAGACAACATATCTATGTGCTATTTAGCTACGTAAAGGCGTGAAATTCAGTATCCATATTCCTCTATCCAAGCTCTACATTACTATGAAGTTTAGGCCCATTTGTTCCAGTGGGGTTGGATTTGTGGGGGTGGCAGTCATTTGGTTTTTAAAACTATAGCAACATATGGCATGTAATATAGATTACGTTCGAAAATAATGAGAAAAGGAAGAAGATACGAGCTTTCTTATATTTTCTACATTATTATGTACGAGAAAATCAATTTTTTGATTAAAAAACTTGGGGAGAGGTAAAAAGTGCAGATAAAGGGGTGAAAATAGATGACCGACGGGGGGAGGGTTAGTTTTTTTTAAATCTATATATAAATGTATTTCTGCTTCACTGCTAAAAACATTACCTTGGAATGTTTACAAGATTTTATTAATTACTGTTTTCTCCAACTGATAATGTAGTTCAGCGTAAGAACTAATTTGAAGATAGTCGTAATCGATACAAATCCACGTGCTCTGATAGTACCCTTATGACACCCTCAAACATTTTCAATGCTAAAATATGGCATGTAATATATCAAACAACTTGGAATGATGTGTCATTAATGAATATAACGTAAAATTAATGATAATCCAAATCTGTTCAGAGGTACGTGGTTTAATGGTATCATTATGGCCAATTAGAAACTTTCAATGTTAACATAGGATAGTTGAAAAATATGGTTCCGCGAATGGTTTAGTTTAGCCTTTCGGTACTTGGCTATATCATTTCTTAATGGTTTATTAAGTACCAAAACGTGCTTTATGTAATCAGTGTGGGGAAACATGTCTGTCTGTCTGTCCGTAACTCTAACTCCTCCAAGGCTATGAAAGATTTTCAAAAACTGTTTTCGTCAGTCGTTAATATGGTTCATAATCTAAATTGGGTCAAAGGCACGTGCACAAATGCTACCTTTATTTTCCCATCTAGCAATTTTCAAAAGCAATATATAATAAGTAATACGTAACGATGAGCTATGAGTGGTTATTAATTACTGTTTTCGTCAATAGATAAATATGTTTCCGCGAATGAACTGTTATGAAGATTGGCATAATAGATACAATGGCATATGCTCTAATGGTACCCTTATGACACCCTAAAAAATTTTCAATGCTAAAATATGGCATGTAATGTATCAAACAACTTGGAATGATGTGTCATGAATGAATATAACGTAAAATTAATGATAACCCAAATTGGTTAAAAGATACGTCCGAAATCCATGTTGATGTGCTTGATTCATTAATGTTTTCGCCAATTGATAAATCTGGTTCCGCAACTGCTTTATTTTAACGTTTAGGTACTTTGTTATGTCATTCCTTAATGGTTTATGTGACTGTTAAATAATTTTTTATAAAACAGGCATTTCAAACATACCTGTTTGACTCTAGTATTGCCAATAATTCAAAGTAAATAATTAGCATATTTTCCAGACACAGAAACAGAGAGAGTTCCAATTTTTTATTATTATTAGTCTTTATATATAAAAATTCAGGCTCAGGGCGCGTCTGTAAATGTTCTAAAAACTTTTGAACCACTTATCCGATTGAGCTCATATTCCCACAATATGTTCGTTACGTCCAGAGTAAGGTTTACATGTCCCTAAAGTGAGGAGGAAAGGGGTAAAAATCATATATCTTAGTTTATGTTTCTTTGTTTACTCAAGAGATGGCGCCAGCGTTCGTTTATCTTTTTTTATATAGGGAGTGCAAGTGTGACGTCAGTCCTGGGAATTCTTCAGTCATGTGACTCGATTTGGTTCCAAACTAGTCTTCTCGCTTCGGGATTTAACATGGTTCCAACGTAGGGATGGAATAAAATGTCTTTGTATAAGTCCAGTGTTTATAACCATTTAAGATGTGAAATTGTTTAGTTCCTCACTGCTCAAGAAGGAGCCAAAACAGCGATTTAGACATCTATCGTTTTCCCAAAGAAAGAAAGATCCACGAACGATGGCATTCTTTTGTTAAGTGATTAAAAGTGACTAAAAAGCGTTCTAATATTAATGTAAAAATTATATAATGGTATTGAATGTCTTAATAATAATATAAATTACACAAATTAACATAATAATTTAAGAGATGTCATTTTTACTGGCCGCCCGTTTCAACGTTACTAGTACGTATATTGCGTGGTTCCAATGTTTGGAACCAGCGATCCCATTTCCTAGGCTCTCGGCCCGTTCATCGCGCAAATGACGTCAGCTGTGGCGTAGTCACTTGCACTCCCTATAGATCTTTCCCTTGAAACCGAAACTGGACTAACTGCGCAGAAGCAGGATAGCAAAAAACTTCCGTTTTCCACCGGATGTGTAGTAGTGTTTGCACATTTCAAGGCAGGAAACGCAAATTTTTTGCTGTCCTGCTTCTGCGCAGTTACTCCAGTTTCGGTTTAAATGGAAAGGTCTGTGGATCATTTCACGTCAATTCAGACGGAAATTTTATAGTTTGACACTGACCTCTCCGATTTTAATGAAATTTGGTATATACACTTGCCCTAGGGAGCTGGTAATGAATGCCAAATATTATTATTTATTTTTCTTTTTATGGAAATTACGGACATTTAAAATTTTCGAAATTTGAGTGGGGGCCTTATCTATGAAGTACTGTAACTTCGGTTGTATTTTACTTAAAATGATGTGATTGGTGACATATGAAAGCTCTTTAACTGTAGATTCTATAAGAAATTTTAAAATTATATTACGCATGCGCAAATATTTGAATTTAATAAAGACATTTTATTTATGCAAATTTCTCAAAAGGTGGATATTTTTTTTTCGTTAAAAAATTATTAATATCTTACACATACTTTCATAAAAACAATATAAAAAATTCAAAACTCTGTTTTGCTCCCTTTTGAAGATATTAATTTTTGAATCTCGAGTTCCAAGCCACAATGCATCCGTTTGTATGTTGGCATCCTAAGAAATATAAATTTTGTGGTAATATCGGATTGTCTTTAGCATTCTACAGCTGTGTTTTATTCCTTTCAATATAGATTCATTAGCTTTTTAAAAGAAAATTCAATAAATGTAGAGAAGATACGAGGGTTGATCGAAAAGTAATGCCTCCATGGCTGTAACTTTTATATTTGTTAACCGATTTACAAAATTCTTTTCTATCTGATACTTACATTTGTCCTCTATGTAATGCACTATTCACTTTTCGACATTATCTCCATCCCTTTCCACGCAAAGCACCAACGTGTGACCACTCGGCTGAACCCGTCGGAGAGGAAGTTCGGGGTTGTTGTCGACACCAGAATTGAATGGCAGCTTTGGACAATCTTCTACAGCACGATAACGCTGGCCCGCAAACAGTCGCCACACACTAGATATGTAGCGCCTACAGTTCAAAGATGAAAAACTGCAGTTCAAAGATGAAAGATCTTGCACCTTGCGACTTTCACCACTTCTCAAAGAAGAAAAAGCACCTTAAGAGACATTCAATCCCTGATGACGAGATAAAAGAGCAGTTCTACGTTGTGAAACACTCTGCTCAATATGGCTGGTGAGTTTGCTGAACTTCAGTTGTGATTTCCTCCTTCAGCTCAGGCAAATCTGCGGATTGTTTGCATACACTTTACCTTTCAAGGCATCCCAAAGGAAGAAATTCGGTGAGTGGTCCAGCGAGCTTGCAGGCCAGATGCCACGCGAGATGATTCGATCAGCAAAGACGCCCTGCAGAAAGTGCATTGATGTGTGTGCTGTACACGTTTCCATCCACTACTGCACACTAACTTTTGAATCACCCTGTACAATGAAGCCTGTATCAACTACAGCTGCCTCTGCAATTTATCTCTTCCTTCAGGGTAACTCAGAAGTGACTGACTCTGAGGAAGTGTAAAGTAAATATACTTTCTTTATTACTAATAATTCGACATAATAATGCAAATTTATATTTTCTTACTAAATTATCTTCTTAATTAACAGGTGCTCAATCCTTTTCTGACTTCTGAAAAAAAAAATCTGAAGTTCTAAGAAACATTTTTTCTATTGATAAAATTATTATTGTAATGCTACTATTGATTTTATTTTTTCGTGTAATTATAATTAATAATACTATTTATATAAATAATAAAACGTAAATAAATGAATGGTCCCAAGGTTAAACGCTTTCTCTTCCCTGCACGAGTAGTCGAGTCCCTATTACCTGACTGTCGCTGCTTGGAGCTCAAGCTTTAAAAATTAATATCTTCAAAACGGAGCAAAACACAGTTTTGAAATTTTTGTATTGTTTTTATGAAAGTATGTGTAAGATATTAATAATTTTTTAACGAAAAAAAAAATCCACCTTTTGAGAAATTTGCATAAATAAAATATTTTTATTAAATTCAAATATTTGCGCAAGCGTAATATAATTTTAAAAATTTTATATAGAATCTACATGTAAAGAGCTTTTATATGTCACCAATCACAACTTTCTAAGTAAAACACAACCGAACTTACAGTACTTCATAGATAAGGCCCCCACTCAAATTTCGAAAATTTTAAATGTCCGTAACTTCCATACAAATGAAAAAACTTAATAATATTTTTGGCATTCATTACCAACTCCCTAGGGCAATTGTATATACCAAATTTCATTAAAAACCAAGAGGTCAGCGCCAATGCCTGCCTGAACTGACGTGCAATGACCCCTGAATAAAAATTCAGGGTGCATCTGTAAATGTTCTTAAAACTTTTGAACCACATATCATTTGATCTCATACTTGCACCAGATGTTCATTAGGTTCAGGGTAAGGTTGGCATGTGCCAAGTGTCAGGTTGGCCCAAAGGGGAAGGGGTAAAAATAATCTTTTGCTTGATCTGTCTGTCTGACATAAGCCTACGATATTCGCGGACCAACAATGTATCTCATGTCCTACAATGCAGTGCAAAGTTTCTGCAACAATCTTTCTAACTATCTTCTATCAATCTATTCTATTCTATCTTCTATCTATATATATAAAGAAGGATGTTTGTCTGTGGGTGGGTCTGTGGGTCTGTGGGTACGTTTTTTATACAAATCTACAGTTTTATTCCGATCTTGAAGAAATTTCGCATACATGACCTTCAAAGCATGAGGAAGGTCACTGTCTACTTCAGATTTCGAAAAAATAATAATTTTTGATATAAAATCGATATTCATGGTTATGGCAGGGCATATTAATGAGAAATATCGCATGACCAACAATGCAAGACAAAGTTTTTGCAACAATGGTATCAACACGCAATTCACAAACACTCTGCACGGACCAACAATATATATCTCATGACCAACAATGCAAATAAAAGTTTGTGCAACAATAGGTATCAACAATGGTTTCAACACGCAATTCACCAATAACAATGAGCTCAAAATGATGATGCAATGATAAAGCAGTCCTTTCCAAGAATTATAACAATGCAATATGGATAAGTTTCAATTTGTAACAATGCATAGAATTCCTGTTATTCAGGCTTTTCTTAGAAAAGAGAGTTCTTAGTACTTAACAATTTCTTGAAAATCTTTAAAAATGATCAGTAAATGGAGACAATGGAGAGTTAGCAGACTATTGAGAAAGAGTGGAAAGACGAGAGAGGAAGCACTCCTTTAGCTCCGTGATGTATTGAGCAAATGGGAAGCAAGTAAATAGAAGATTCCGCGACCGCTAGACTGCACAAAGTGATGAATGGCCAAGTTTTGCTTCAACACATCGAGAGAAGAGTGAAAATTGCAACAACACTATGTATACATCTGAGGTAAGATTACGTGAGTAAGAAATTATTGGAGAGGTCCAGCCATTGTGAGCCTTTTTTTCGAATTTTCATTAAGAATTTTTACTGTATTAATTCTAAGCATTTTCATGGGTTTATTTTTAAGATATTGCAAAATTTAATTTAATTTTTGGAGATTGTTCTGTTTACATCCAAGTGGAATTATCCCGGGCAACGCCGGGTACCTTTGCTAGTCTTCTATATATATAAAGAAGGATTTCTGTTTGTTTGTTTGTTTGTTTGTGGGTTTGTTTGTTTGTTTTTTATACAAATCTACAGTTTTATTCCGATCTTGATAAAATTTCGCATACATGACCCTCAAAGCATGAAGAAGGTCACTGTCTACCTCAGATTTCGAAAAAATAATAATTATTGATAAAAAATCGATATTCATGGTTATGGCAGGGCATATTAATTAATTAATTTATTTATTTATTTATTTATTAAAAAAAAAAAGGGGGTGAACATTTACAATGAACCCTCTCTAGAGCCTGTATGGCCAGCAGGCCAACATGTGTGGTCTCTGGAGGGGGCGTTAAATTACAGTTAGTATTATAATACAGAATATAGCATGGATTACAGAGATAAATGGGAAAAAAAGAAAAAAAGAGAAAAAACTATTTTATAACTATTATTTAAGTTTTTTATGGAGGACAAGCTGGACCAAGAATGGTCTAGAAAGTTGTAGAAAGAGGTTTCCAGTAAGGTATTATATGCAGAGAGAATAAATATTAGAGGAAAATAAACGGGAAAATAAAGGGCTAATATAAGTAGTAAAAAAGAGGTTTAAAAGATGTTAGTAGGTAATTTGTTAGTTAGAAGTAAGAATTTTAATAGTTTTTTAAATGTTGAGCTCGTAGGGGCTGTGCGAATTTGCTCAGGTAAAGTGCCCCACCATTTAATTCCTATATAAGAGATGCAGTGGCGTTGATAATTATTTTTGGTAAGGGGAAGACTTATTAGGTTTGATGATCGGGTGGAATATGAGTGTAGAGAGTGCTGGTAAGATATTTCAAAAGGTGTTGAGAGAAATAGTTGATTATTCAGAATTTTGTAAACAAAAGTACAGAGTTGAATAATGTAAATCTGGTAGATGGTTAGAATGCCTAATAGCTCAAACTGATGGGAAATAGAGTTGGGTATTTTAATGTTGAGTAGGGTTCTTAAGAACCATTTTTGTAGGCGGTAAAGGCGTAGAAGATTAGAATTTGTAGTGGAACCCCAAAATTGTATACCATAGCAGAGGGCTGAATGTATTAGTGAGTTATATAGGAGGATCAGTATATGAGAGGGGAGAAAGCGCAGATGAGAAATCATTCCCTGTCTTTTGTTAAGTTTTGTTAGTAAAGTATTGATATGCAAGTTCCAAGAAAGATCATGTGTTAAATGTATTCCTAAATATTTAAATGTGGTTGCAACTGATAGTAGGTGTGAGTTATAGAAAATTGGCAGGACAGTAGGAACATATAGTTTGTTACGTTGAAAAAATAGCATATATTTAGTTTTATTAAGGTTTAGGTTAAGCAGGTTAACTGAATTCCAGTGACTTAATAATGATAAGGTTTGGTTAATATTAGCGGATAAATTATCAATACTTGGATCAGCGAATAATAAAGTTGCATCGTCAGCATATAAGATTAAATTTGAAGAGGACAATGTTGAGGCTAAGTCATTGATAAAAAGATTAAAAAGTAAAGGTGAGAGGATAGAGCCCTGTGGAACTCCCATGTTACGAATTAGCAATGATGATGTGATATCGTGGGCAGATAGGTAATAGGAACGATCAGCAAGAAAATCGGAGAGCAATGAAGTGGGGGGCCACGAACGTTAAAGATAGAGGAGAGTTTGTAAATCAGTAGTTGATGAGCTATTGAATCGAAAGCTTTGGTATAATCCAAGAATAAAGCAACTACAAAGTGATTTTTGGACATGTGAAGAGATATGTATTCGATTAGTTCATAACAAGCCGTATCTATACTACGATTAGGAGAAAATCCGTGCTGAGCTGCCGATAATAGTTTATTGTTATGAATATAATTGGACAAGCGAAAAAAGAATAGCTTTTCAAAAATTTTAGAGAATACTGGTAAGATTGAGATTGGGCGATAGTTATGGTAATCATTATGGTTCCCATTTTTATAGATGGGGATAATTTTAGCGATTTTAAGAGATTTAGGAAAGGAGCCTGCGATAAGTGAAATGTTAAATATATGCGCCAAAGGAAGTGATATGCTAGTGTTTACTGCAATTATAACATCGGAACGAAAGCCTAAAGGATCGGGGGAAGATGAAGATTTTAATTGCCTGATAACTTTAGATATTTCTTCATGGGTAGTCGGAGTGGCAAAGAAAGAGAGAGAAGATGATGGGGAATTGAAAGGATAAGAAGGAGGGGGGAATTGGGGTTGGGGAGGAGAGGGTAGAAGAATTTTAAGAAAGTCAGATAGCACGGATGGGGATAGGTTTCGAGGATCTGGTAATGGCGAGTACGTAGATTGAGAGCATGGAAGAAGATTATTAATTGTTTTCCATTTAGTTTTACTAGAGTAAATTTTACCAAATAGCTGCGCAAAGTAGTTGCGTTTGGTATTTTTGATGATATTTCGCAGCAGGTTAGAAAAACTACGGAATTTTTTGCTTGTTTGGGGGTTAGGATTGCGACGGTATTTGCGGTATAGTGCATTTTTATGAGCCACTTGACGAAGGATATAACAGTTTAACCAGGGTTTGCGGAATGGTTTATCAGCTTTTCGACGGGTGGAAGTGACGTAAGGAAAGTAGCGATCATAACCAAGACGAAAATGGGTACAGAACTTTTCAAAAAGTGAGTTAGTTTCAGAGGAGTTACCAAAAATTTCAGCCCAGTTAGTAAGTAGGAGAAACGACTGAAAAACTATTAAACGAGTAGGTGACACTAATCTGTATCTGATAGCTGTAGGAACATTTGGTAGTGCTGAAAGTGAGTTGTAGATATAGTAAATTGGAAGATGATCAGATACTGGTAAGTCAAGTGAACCACTGTAATATCCGTTTATATGACTTGTAAAACATTGGTCGATCGTGGAAAAGGAGTTGTGAGCTAAAGAGTAATGCGTGTAAGACGTTATTGTGGGATTTAAACCAGATTGGAGTGTGAGATCCATTAGTGAATTTAGGTTACTTGATGATTTAAGGAAATCGATATTAAAATCACCTAATAAGATAATTGTTTTATTTTTTGATTGAAGATCTAGAAGTAGGGATGAAAGAAAAGATATAAAAGGGTGAAATAGGCCAGAAGGAGGTCGGTAGACGGTAATAATGAAATATTTATTATTAATGAGGATAGTGAGTGTTTCATAGTTATCAGAAGTTGTGGTATATTCAGTTAGTACTGTAAAATGTAGACGGCAGGATATATAAGTTATTATGCCTCCTCCTTTTTTGAGAAGGCGGTGGACTGCAACTGGGAAATAGCCTGTGAGAGAGGGGATCTCTGATAATGACCGGGTCCAGGTTTCAGTGATGGATAAAACTTGGGGGGCAATATGAAGATTAGCTAGGGATGAAGTGAGAGAAGAGAAATTAGCATTAATACTTCGAATGTTTAGGCAAAGTAAGAATAAGGGATGCTGAGATTGGTTGGCTATATATTTGCAGATCAAATCGTTGAGATCATTTAGTGATGTAGGATTAGTTGCAGCTGACATGAAAACGGGGGGTTAGAGATGGACTAATTGGAAAGAGAAAGGATAATAGGAAAGTAAACAAACAGTGAACAACAATTTCAGTGAGGAAGCTAATACGTGTATAAGACAAATTCCTATGGTGGAAATACGGATAAAAAAAATCACTTGCTGTAGTTAGGAAATTAGTATTAATAGGATTTATAAATAGGAGATATATATCATTGTTAACACAAATAATCAGTAAATATCTAAATAGTAGAGAAAGGTTTGTATTGAATGTTAAGATTAAAAATTGTTCATAAGTCTTGCAGGTCATTGTAATTACGTAAAGATATAGTTTGAGAGGTATCAGTTTTTCGGATCATGCTGTTTCCATTACTGACCCATAGGTATTTGTAATTTAGGTCTTTTTGCCTTTTCTTGGCTTGAATAAAGATATCTCTAAAATAAGGTGACAAATGATTATTCAGGAAGATGGGGAAGTCTTCATTAAAGATATTTACGTCCTTTGTTGTTAGCAGCTTGAAATTCTTTTTCTTACTTTTCAGTAGGTTAAATTTTACACTCTTCCTTAGAAATTTTACCACTATAGGTCTAGGACTGGAATTATTGGAAGATTTTTTATTGATTCTATGTACGGCGTTTATGTCATGCCTCGTACATTCGACTTGAAGAGTTGAAGCTATCTTTGTAACAATCTCTTGTAAATCTTCTTGAGGTTTTTCGGGAATTCCTCCAATGATTAAGTTTGAATTATAAGAATATTGTTCGGATTCAATTAATTTTGTTCTAATGCAGTCTATCTCTTTTTTTTAGCTTGTCGTTTTCTAATTTTACCATATCATAATTTTGTTTATGCGTTCTAATATCAGATTTTATGTTCCTCAGTTCCTCTTTCATTGAGTCGAATTCTTCAGTGAAGAATTCGAATGCTTTGCTTAAGTCATTTACTTGTGCTTTAACATTGTCAAGTTCATTCAGCTTATTTAAAATTGCCGTTAATTTAGATTTAATCCAGTTGATTTCTTTATCCATGATGGTTGTATCCACGATATTAGGAATAGATCTGGATTGTATTACACTTTTCTTTAGGGAAGAAGGTACACTCACGGAACTTGAGTCGGGCGCAGGAAGTGCACTGGGTGTATGACCTTTATTTTCAACGAGGCAGCTATCACATACATAAGTGTTGATTAAAGAATCACAGTTGACAAAGACACTATCGGAGATATTATTGCATTTGGCGTGAAACCATTTCTTACATGATCCGGTGCATTGTACAGCATGTTCAGCTATTTTTATGTATTTCTTACAAGTACCGCATGATCTTGGTCCCATACTTTGCCATTATAGATGAAAATCGTGACAAAGAAAGTATTTATAACAAAGATGAGCGGTAACAATGACCATATTGAAACAATGCCAAGACGTTAAGAAATTAAAATGTCGTTGTAAGTTTTGAATTATTCACAAAAAGAATACATAAATTTAATGATAAATACCAGGTTACTCGAATAAAAACTGGGGCCAGCCGAGACTAGAAGAGTTCATTAACCAGGTCCAGAAATTACGAATCCAAATAGTTAGGTTGGATAGTAACAAATTAGGATCTCCGAGGAGCAGCTTTTTAAACGCTTTGGCTTTAATGAGAAATATTTCATGACCAACAATGCAAGATAAAGTTTTTGCAACAATAAGTATCAACAATGGTATCAACACGCAATTAACAAACACTCTGCACGGACCAAGAATATATATCTCATGACCAACAATGCAAATAAAAGTTTGTGCAACAATAGGTATCAACAATGGTGTCAAAACGCAATGCACCAACACTATGCAAGGATCAACAATATATGTCTCATGACCAACAATGTAAGGCAAAGTTTGTGCAATATAGAATTCAATGCATAGAATTCCTGTTAATTCAGGCTTTTCTTAGTACTTAACAGTTTCTTGAAAATCTTTAAAAATGATCAGTAACTGGAGATAATGAGTTAGCAGACTATTGAGAAAGAGTGAAAGATGATAAAGGAAGCACTCCTTTAGCTCCGTGCTGTGTTGAGCAAATGGTAAGCAAGTAAATAGAAGAATCGGCGATCGCTAGACTACACAAAGTGATGAATGGCCAATTTTTGCTTCAAGACATCGAAAAAAGAAAGGAAATTGCAACATCATCAAGTGTAATTATCCCGGGCAACGCCGGGTCCTCTGCTAGTAATAATAATAATACTATATCAAACAACTCCTAACAACGTATCATGAGTGGATATAACCAGTAAATAATGATAATGGGAATTAGTTAAGTAGCACGTGCCCTGAAGTTACCATATGATACTATTTGGTAACGCTGGGACTTTTCAATGCTAAGATATGGCAAGTAATATATCAAACAACTCATAACAAGCTATCATGAGTGAATATAACCTATTGTTATCCGTAGCTTACTTGTATCAAGAGCATATTGCTGTTAGGCTTAATAGTATCTAAAAGTAAATGCTGTGAGACATATTGTTAATTAGCAGTTAATCGCTTGCTTCAAATACTTGTTCAAATATATAAAAAATAACTTCACTCTTCATTAATCGACTTAAAAAAAGAGATTCTGTGTTTGACCCGTATGTATCTTGTACGTATGTATGTTCGCGATTTTCTCAAAAACTACTGATCCGATTTGGATGGGGTTTTCGCTATTCGACTGAATATTTTCCTCGGAAGGTTATTAACTATTCAAATAAGTTATGTAAAAAGAGTTTTTTTTAAACCACGCTTTTTATCATGTTTTATTATTATTTTTTTAATATCTCGTCAACAATATGGCATAATTTTGTAACAATAAACAACGAACACAGTTAATCCTCGTCATAACGAATTCTTTGTTGTGGCAATTGGACAGTGCGTAGTAATTTGTGAACCATTAGAACACGAAACAGTGAACCGATTTGAAAAAACTTTTTTAACATGCATTGTCATCACTTCTGCGCATGTGTACCAAGTTTTAGCTCTCTAGCTTCTCGGAAGTTGGTTTAATATTGATTACAAGATTTGACCTAAACAAACTAACATTGTAAATTAAATAAAAGCTTTTCATAATATTAATAAAAAATAATGTTTTCATCAATAATCCAAAGGTTAATGTTCTAGTGCAAATTTCTGAATAGAATTTATAAATTTAAGGTTAGTGCAGGGCATAAAACAATAATTCATGTATAACTCTGATGAATATAATCATGAATCCATATCAGATGACGCATCTCAATATTATCCAATCCCCGATATTAAAATCTTGTCAAAATATTGTGATTCGGCAGGATTCGTTTCTAGGTCTGTAATCTGCATTCAATATAAAGAAGCGTTGAAAGAGCAATATCAGAGCTACCACAGCCTTAATTTCATTGAGAAAAAAAATAAGGAGGCCTTATCACACCATCGAAAGATGTAGTATACCTGTGCAAAATTTCAGAAAAAATCATTAGGAGTGAATTTTATAATCTAGGAGAGCAAAGAGCAATTAAATTGAAATATGCCTATCAAAATTCTAGCAAAAACATTACATTTTATAACCGAAAACAAAATTTATATTTTCACTAATTTAACTCACCATTCATTTAAAAAAAATTCGTAAGGCATTGAATCAGCTATTGAAAGTCATTAAAAGTATACGTTATCGTTAGTTAATGCAATAAAGTTTTTTAAAAAAAAATGGCGATCGCTCCTGATTGCTTCGCGCAATAACTGAGCTGATTTCTTCGCGAGACCGGTTTTCCAACTAAATCTCCGTTTGTGTTAACCTACAACTAGCGCTGCAGGTGGCGGGTGGCTGAAACTCTGCACACATGTGTAAATGTGCCAAGTAAGAATTTATTATAAAACAAGTTAAGAAATATTTGTTACGGGGTTTTCATGGAATAATAACCACAAAGATAATCCTTTCATTTTATGGCAGGCTCTACGGCCACGAAGTATCACAATAGCTGCCATGATAAAGTTGTAATTATCACAAAAATGGTCATTAATGGATTATATCAGCTTACTTCCTTCTTTGTTGCGGTTTAATGCACGATCGAATAATCGGACCTTTCTTTTTCGCTGAAGACACCATTACTGCTGCAACCTACCTAGATATGCTGGAGCACTACCTGATTCCACAGGTGGAAGAACTGCAGCCCAACATAGTCTACCAACAAGATGGAGCTCCTCCTTACTGGGGCCTGCAAGTTAGGCCTGTGCCTTGATACGAACTTTCCAGGACGATGGATTGGAAGGGATGGGTCAATCCCTTGCCCCCCACCCCTCGCTCACCCGATACGAACCCTCTGGATTATTTCTTCTGGGGATGTGTGAAAGACAGAGTGTACAAGACCAACGTTGATGACATTGAAACTCTCAAGAACAGAATAATTGAAACAATCGCTGAAGTCACCCCCGAAATGCTAGCCCAACATGGGAGGAAATAGAGTTTCGCTTTGAAGTCCTTTCTGCCATAAATGGGGGGTACATAGAAATTTATTATGGCATGCTAAGAAACTTTTTGAGCTTTTTTTTGTGAATAAAAGAAATCATGTTAAAATCTGTAATAGTTTTTGATTATTAAACATTTAGATTACGGGACATAATTTAGAAACCCCCTGTATATCCGTATGTATGTGTGTTCGCGATTTTCTCAAAAACTACTGATCCGATTTGGATGGGGTTTTCGCTATTCGACTGAATATTTTTCTGGGAAGTTTTATGACCCATGAAGTCGGTTCATTTTTGTTAAAAAAGTTCTTGTTTAACCTTTCAGTTCTTCAAGTTTATTTGTTTACTCATTCATTTATTTGTTTCTTCATTCTCTCTATGCATTTGTTTACTTAAATAGTAATTTACAATTTTGTTTTCATATATATATATTTTCTCTAAAGTGTTTTAAATTGTTGGTTAATTCTATATAACCAAGTATGATGCTATAACATGAAAATATGCTCCCTTTATCCGCTTTGGCGGTAAAATCATTCTTGTTATAATTATTATTATTATTCTTATTCTTATTATTATTATTATTATTATTATTATTATTACAACGCTTGTATAACTTTCAGCGATTGGGTCATGTTTGGTGGATGAAATCTTGTGATCAATATTTCAACCCCTTCAACTAATCCGATCCTGCTGAAATTTTGTGCAGATACGTAAAGTCGGTGACAATACATGAATCAAAAAATTTTTTTTTTTTAACTCCAAAGGGGCGGGGGGAGGGAAATAATATGAAATAGACTTGGTTTATGTTTGTTTGTTTGCCCAAGAGATGGCGCTAGATGAAAAAACTCGTGAAAAGCTGGAAAAACCTTCAAAAGCGTTGTTTTTGAAAAAGTATTTTTTCATTTACTTATTACTTTGACATGACCTCCCCACTCTTCAGGCCATTCATCACGCATTTGAAAATATAGGCAAAAAACATCAAATTTTTAATTTGAAACTATGAATGGTAACACAAAGAGCCAAAACCGCTTTTCCACAACAAAATATTTATTACGCCTGGATACGTATTTCGGACAATGTTTCTATGGTTTTATGTTGAACAATCACATCGATTCGATAATCGTTGGTGATTTCAATTTTCTGATCATAAGATCTATGCAAAGTCATCTCACTTGGCGAAGCATAGACAATTCGTTACTAGTTGCTGGAGCTCCGAGGTTGGGGTAACAAATTTTAATTGTGTACCCAATCATTTGGGGGATACGCTCGATAAGGTGTTTTCCAGTTATCATCTACAGGTGCATCCGGATTATGGTCCTCTGGTTAAAGTCGATCCGTTCCATCCTCCGATCCTAATAAACTATCCAGTATGTACGAATAATAGTACGAGAAAAGGGGATAGTTCTAGTTATAACTTTAATCGTGTTAATTATTATTCCTTACTTGAATTTCTTTTCAATTATGATTGGACCGTGCTGAATAAATTAGATGATGTTGATGTACTTTGGGATAATACAATAGATACAACCTCTGACAATTAAGTTCGGTGAATGACGTCATAGTGTAACGGTCGTAAGAGTGCGCCACCGTCATATTCTTCCACGGACAGGTCGAAACATGTTTAAACAAATTTGAGAAACAACGAGTGTATTTATCGTGTTTAAACAGGACATTGAAGAGTCAAGGTGTAGTGAGCGCGGTCAAAACCCAATATGGATCAGCGAACGAAAGAGACTCATGAAATGGTAACAACACTTTACAAAGAAAGTGCTATCACTTTGAATTGTGTTTATGAGTGGTTTAAACGGTTCCGAGGAGGCCCGAACACCGTGGAAGACGTTCCCCGAAGTGACCGGACATCCAACGTAATTATACGACCCAACTGAAGGCTATCCCTAAAAATGATTACGCCAGGAGTTTTCAGGACTTGTACAGTCGTTCCCAGAAGTGAATTACTATCGACGGGGATTACTTTGAAGGATAGTAACTGCTGTTTCATGTAAGCCAGCAATCCACTCGCAATATGACGTCATTCACCGAACTTTATTGTCACAGGTTGTAAAATATACTTATATCTGCCATTTCTGCATATGTTCCTAAAAGTAGGCAGCAAAAAGATAAAAAAGGTTGCTGCCCTTCTTTGGCGTTTTGGATTCAGGCTGAAACTAGGTCATCCTAGTACCTTAAAATTAAATGGCATAGGTGGTTTAAAAAGTGGATGAGTGATGAGGACAATTGTATGTTTAGTCAAGCGAGAAAACATTTAAGAAACTGTGACGGTATGACAAGAAGGCGTATTTCAGCAGGGCTAAATCAGAAATGTTTGCCAATGCGAAAAATTTCTGGTCTTTTGCCAATAAATTATTAGGTCGGACTACGAATAATAACTTAAATAGTTCAGAGAGCTTTCTTCGGGAATTAGCGCAAGTACGAGAGTTATTCGTAAAAGAAGGTCCGTTTTGCAATAAAAACAAAACTACTATATATATTTTCAAAATTTTTTCTTTACCAGATTCTATGTACTTTTAACTATTTTTCCACATAGTTTCCAAGTTAAGTATTTGTCATAGCGCTAATTGTACTTCCGCATGATCACTTCATAGAAGCTGCCGCCGGTGAAGAAAGTCAAGCAGTTTTCCCTTGTTCACCATCGCTGAATTGCAGGCTGCCGTTGATTTTCTTTAGATCCTGGAAAATGTGGTAGCCACTGGACGCGAGGTCCTGACTGTAAGGCGGGTGGTCAAGTTGTTCTGTAGCTTGATGTTCTATAACAACTGAAGATTTTCTATTTTGTGAAGAAAAACAAAATATCTGATTTTCTTCACCGGCGGTAGCTTCTATGAAGTGATCATGCGGAAGTACATTGAGTGCTGTGAGAAGTGCTTAAATAAACTTGAAACTATGTGGAAAAATAGTTAAAGGTACATAGAAGCTGGTAAAGAAAAAATCTTTAAAATATATATAGTAGTTTTGTTTTTATTGCAAAACGGATCTTACTTTAAGAATAACCCTCGTATTTGAAAGAAACCTATCAAATACGGTACAAATGTTTATCTCGTAGGTATATAGGTATGTTTGTCCGGTTTTAGAAGGCAACTTAGAAGTAAGCTATAAAGTTAAAATTTAACACACAGCCGTGCTAAACTACTACAATGATGGAAAAAATCTAAAACTGGAGATAAGTCTCTTAAAAATTAATTATAGAAATTAATTATTTTTATATCTTGGTGATGATGAAATATTGAAAATGTGTTGATCCAAGGTAGAAAAAGAATTTTCTATTGGTCCTATAACAGAGTCAGATATCTCTGGGTGGAATCGTCGTGCGTCCAAATCGTGCCTTATTGCAGATACCTCTGACTATTTGTTTAAGGGGTGTCTTTCAGCTCTTTTTACAGTTTTCGTTGTTCTGTTTAATTTGTAAATTAGCACAAGTAAATATCCGACCAAGTGGAAAACGGTGATCGTTCGGCCTTTTCCCAAAAAAACTACGGCTGACGGTACAAAAAAATTTCGTCCTATCACTGTTGTCATTTTTTCAGCTAAACTGGTTGAGAACATACTTACCACTCGACTTTCCATCTTTGTCGATTGTTTTCTTCCTGACTTTCAGCATGGGTTTAGGCGTTATCGGTCTACTCAGACAAACTTAGCCACCCTGACCCATGCTCTCTCCTCCATTTGCATCAAAGAGAGCAGGTAGACGTGATCAATCTTGATTTTTCCAAAGCTTTTGATTGTCAGTATCAAGTTATTAATCTATTAGCTAAGGTTTGTTGGTCTTTCTAATATGATGTGCAGTTGGTTTAGATCTTTGCTTATGGATCGAATATTCATGTCGAGAGCCAACGGTTTTGAAGTGGGCCCTTGAGAAATCCGTAGTGGCGTTCCTCAGGGCTCTCCGTTCGGCCCTATTTTGTTCAACATCTTCATTGCAGATTTGCTGTATGCAGTGAGGTCGGAGAAGGTTCGCTTTCTCTTTTATGCAGACGATGTTAATATCTTTTATCGTATTTCGAATTGGATAGATTGTACTCTCTGCAGACTGCTTTGAATGATGTCTGCGCTTGGGCAGTCAGTAATGGTATTTCTTTAAATTCTAGCAAATCCTTTGTAATGTCTTTTACTAGGAAAGTTACGCCCTATCACTAGTATTATTCTTTGTCAGATATTTCTCTTGAAAAGAAGATTTTGGCTTCTGGTCTAGGCGTCTTGTTCAAGACCAATCTGTCATTCACATCTCGTATTGAGTCCCTTACACAGGATATAAGATTTGAAAAGATTTTGAAAAGATTGACCAACTTTTTTTCCAAACCTTTTTTCTGTTATTGGCCTGCATAAAAGCATCATTCTTTATAAGCTGTTGTACTTCCTTTAGATTTGGTATAGTGGCTGTACGCTGTAAGTGACCTTTTAAAAGTTTTTTGTTGGCGAAATTTCCTTTGCACAAACCAATTAAATATTTTAAAAAGATTTTTGATTTTAGCAATATCGTTAAAAAAAATTTTTAATATTCTTATAGGCATTTTACATAATAAATTAAAGGTGGAAAGTATTTCTAAGGCTATACACTTTCGTTCAGTTTCTTCTCTTCGCGGTGGCAATAAAATTATTATGAATTACAACTGGAAAACTTATATTTCGAATATTTATTTATTTATTTATTTATTTATTTATTTCAAAGTTAGTTACAAAAAAACACCTATTCAAGGCCCATATGGCCAGAAAGGCCGACGAGTAGGGTCCCCGAAAGGTGATTAAAAATTACAAAATCACAGGGAATATTTAGAAAAAACAAATATATAAGAACAGATTCATACTCAAAAATCAAGGTTAGAAAAAATAAAATAAAAACAAATAAAAAAAGAAAAACAAAAAAGCAATTCAGGAGGCAGAGTCATAAAGTTATAACAATATGTTAAGGAGAGAGATTAGTTGTTAACATGAAGTTGTTAATATAAATCCTTAATTCAAATTACTAAGTATTGCTTTTAATGATGCCCAACTCTGTTATTAATTTTATTAATTATCAACGCAGATATATTTTTTGTGAGTGTTCTTTTTTGTTTGTGTTTTTCTTAGTTTATTTGCTAGGTTGATCCTTTTGGTTCGTCTTTTGTTTTTTTTATACGCTTTTATTCAACTTGCTTTTCTGTAGGTTTGTGTGTCCGTCAAATCTTGTAACCAATATTAAACCAATTTCCCACAAGCTAAAGAGCTGAAACTTGATACACATACACAGGATCGATGACAATGCTGTTAAAGGAAACATTTTTCAAATCGGTTCACTGGTTCGTGTTCTAGGACACCAATTCATTTCAGTCATCTCTCCATAAGCAACACCATCTCTACTCAAAGTCTGAGCGCGAAAATTTCATCCATTGTTACATCATCATACCTAGTCATAAGAACTACTAGAAACGAAGAACTACTGATTATTAAAATTCAAGATGGAAACAATGAAGGTTACATTGTTTTTTGGACTAAGATGATCAGGTGACTTTTCCGCGCCAGGGCCTGTCTTTCTCGTGGGCTACGAGATGACTATCTATGACGTTTTAACAATGTATGACGTTTCCGCGCTCAGGCTTTTCTTTAGGTGGTGTTGCCATAAGTCGGAGGAACGATTGTTATACGAACTGCTTAATTGTTTCGACCAAACAATTAGTTTTTCAAACTGTTGACGCCGGCTTGAAGAGATATAATAATAGTGTACTAGGTAACCACAAACGTTCTTGCCGTTTTTATGTTGCCATAAAAGAAAGTGATAGAAGATATGCAAATGAGTGTACAGTGTGGTCCAAAATCTTTCAGGGGGGAGCAAGAAGGTTAGCCTGTATAAATACAGGGCTGTTGGGCATTTACATCAATCACATCTCGTACAGAATTGAAGACAAATGGAGGAATCGAAGCAGATGGTTAGGGTTCTTTGCTTTATGACTTCAAGGTAGGCTTGTCAGCAGCAGCATCAAGTCGCCGAATGTGTCTTGCGTTTGGGGATGATGCTGTGAATGAACGCACCGCAAGGCATTGGCTCCAGGTCGGGAGAATTTGCCATTTCTGATGAACCCCGTAGTCTAGTGTGTCTGATGGGCTAGATGCCAAATGGTTCAGTACGAGCTGCTATCAACTGGCCAAACCATCACTGAGGACCTGTATTCCCAGCAGTTGGAACGTATGCAACAGGCATTGCAGCAGAAGGAGCCAGCATTGGTGAATCGCAAAGGGGTACTCTTCCTTCATGACAACGTCCGGCCAAAGGAAACCATACAACTGCTTGTCTGGGAAACTTTGTGTACTCTTCCACCTACGCACCAGATCTTGCTCCAACGGATTATCAGCTTTTCCATTCTCTGGACAACCATCTTCGTGGAAAATCCTGCACCAATGATACAGACCTGAGAAAGGCACTCTCGGACTTCTTTGAGCCAAAGACCAGCAAGTTTTACAGCCAGGGGATTGATCAACTGGAGACTCGTTGGCAGAAAATGCTAGATGCCAATGGGTATTACTTTGGGGACTAGCGCTATTACTTTTTGTGTACATTATTTTGTTTTCCGGAATTAAAAACAGCAACAGCTTTAAAACCCTGGTACTATTAAAACCCTTTTTCCCCTCTTGTTTTCTTTTTCCTTCTTTTTCTTTGTTGTTTTCTTTTTTTTATTTTTCTCTTCTTATTTTCTTCTTTTGTCTGTTATGCGTATTTTTCAGTAACCCCGTTTTGGGCTTCGGCCTGTTGGGGGGCAACCTGGGACTTTATTCCCCGGTCTTGCTGGTGGGTTTTTTCCCTAGTTGCTAGTTGCTGCTACAATTATTATTATTATTATTATTATTATTATTATTATTATTATTATTATACATACTGCATTAAAATATAAATACCGATATACATAATAAGCATTCCCAAAAGAATAAAATTACACAAATAAAAAAGGAAAAAAGTCCAGAGTCGACAAGACAAACATCTAGACCCAGTCTACAAATTCAGGTCGTTAACAATATAGAATATCATTGATTTGTAATTAAAAATTTTTTTGATATGTTTATTAAAAAGTAAACAAGCAACTTGACAAGTGTCGAGCGTCGTGCCAGATTTTCTATAAAACCAGACGGTTTTACAATTCCGATCGTCACAAAACGACACCAGAGGGAGCCGTGACGAAAGTAAGAAAATGAGGAAGAGCGGAAGTAACAGGGGAGAAGTCAGAAAAAGTTTGTGCAGCGAGTAGAGGAAGGAGCTCAGGAGGGACGGAGCATGGCTGGAAAAGAAAAAGATGGTAAAGGGACACTGGCTTAGGTTGGACGGAAACAAGAGAAACTGGAAAGGTTAGCTCTATAAAGTATGCCGCTCGCACGAGTATTCATTTAGGTTCTCTCCCGAAGAATTGCTTGAACCGTAGAAACGATACCATGCCTGTTAATAATGACACTTAATTAATTAATGAACTTAGTTTATAGTAATGCATTCAGCCTGTCCCCTTTACCAACGTTGCAGTTAACTCATGTGTATATTGCTTGCGTGATTGAGTGGTTCAAGAAAGAAGCAAAGGAAGAATCCAGTGTGTGTGTATTTGTTTCCAATAAGATTTATTAGCATCTTCCCGTATGGTTTGCCGGTCTATTATTTTAACTAAATGGTTATAGTGAAGAATAACGTCAATGAGTTATTTTTAAAGAAATTGGAGTGACTTACCTGGTACTATTAATGGACTAGTCAGTTGCATATTGAGGACTAGAATTTTAGAAATAATTGTGGGAAAAATATTTGTTAAAAGCATAGACATGCATTTATGTATGGTGCTTTATTAGTAGAATTCCAGATTACAAATTTAGCAGCTAGACTACTAAGTTGAGAAAATTTTGCAATTAAGTGCAATAGTGGAATTTCTCTTCAGCGTTGTGTTGATCTTTATATCTACTTAGTCTGTATTTCTCCTTCTTCCAAGTTAATTATTTAGTTGTTGAGAGATACAATTATCACTGCTAACTTTTTTTATATTTATTGAGCTTTGTTATAATCGATTACTATTCAACTAATAAGCCTATTCAACTAGACTGCTAAGATGAAAAATTTTTACAATTAAGTTCACTATTAGAGTTTCTCTTCTCAGTCTCCTGATTCGTAATAAAGACGTAGTCAGCTATTAATTTACTTCCAAGTTTGTTGATTAGTTACCTGGAACTATATTTATGGTTGCTAATAATAATATTTTTTATAATCTACTTTGTATGTGGAGTTTTCGAGATCTCGTCAGCCTTTACGTTGGATTAATCTTCATCCTTCGGAAGTGAAGTGGGCCGCTCACCGTTTGGAAGTGTTCGACGGCTTGAGTTTCTTACAGCGTGAAATACGAGAATTTCCTATTGCCTTCTCTTACCAGTTCCTTAAAGATGATTCAAGAGAAATGTATCATACTTTTATTTGTTCTTTATAATCCAGGAAGACTTCAAATTGTTGTTGCCATCAATAATTATTTTGTTAAAGACTAAAATATATCATTTAAGAAAATTATCGATGCAATAATTGTTGTTCTAATTCCGGATTGTTGTTGTCTTAAAGTTAAAGAAGAATCTTAACAGTTGACAAGCCGGATTTAATAAATGAATACTTATCTGCATTGTGTGTTTTGTAACAGTCGATTTATAAACTTAATAAATGGATTTTATTAAGAAATTGGCTTATCCTAATTTGTCCCCAGTACTATTCATATATGCTTCCACTGATATTTACATGTGACAACAGGACATGGTATTACATTCAATGGCCATTCTGTCTAGAACGAAGAGTAGTCTATTCCGTGTGTTTATAACATTATAAGGAAAATGTCTCGACAGATAAGTGGAAATAATCCTTGAGGCTACTATCTTGTATAGTCATGTATTTCGATATTTCAGTGATTTTATTCACCGCTTTTGTATGAAGGAGGCAGGATGATTAATATTACGAAGGCGCTAGCCAGTTCTATTGTTAAACCAATATTTCTTAACGTATCTAAAGTTGGTAAATTTTGCTGGCATCCTGAGGCTGATATTGAGGCATAACGGGAAATGTCGTTCCTAAAATTGCATTATAAGCGACCCTAAGTCTAGATAAATTATAAGTTGGAGTACTCGCCTGGGTAATAACCGTATAATAAAGAAAAGGGACTATCTTAGTTACTTTAACTACTGACAATTCCTTCTTTGATCGTAATCAAAAGATTAAATACTTTCGACTTTCTAGGCCAGCTAACAATTTTTCGCATTGGGAGGTGAAATTGAGAGTGCTGTCAAAGTCAATCCCTAAAGATATCAGATTGCCATAGGGACATTTTTTCCTAGGCATTTCCTAGGCATTTTCATTGTCTTGTTTTCGTTGCGTTTAATTTAATTCCTCTTGTTTATACCATTCCTCTAGCCAAAATAAATCTTGCGGTGCTTGATTTGTAAAAACGTCTATCTCGTGATCTTTGAGTGTTTTATGTAGTAAATTATCATCGACGTAGCTAAATAGAATCAAATTAAAATCATGATCATAAATCGAAGAATTAGCCACCGCAGTAACGAGTCCTGTAGTATACCATGCGTGGCGATGTAAAAAAATCGGGAGGGTGCCATCGATAAAATTCAATCTTGTAGTAAGATAATTTTTCAATAGAGAGAGATAAGTAAGTACCTGTGATCCCAAACGATGCTAAATCTTTTAATAATTGCTCCCGAGAACTAGTAAAAAGGTTTTAGATATATTGGTTTGAATCATAATAATATTAAGGCCTTTAGCTTTAGCCAAAATGGCATGTATATATAATTTCATATAAAGCCAATTAGCCTTCATATTGGGTCGACTACCATACTGTTGTTCAGGAATCTTGGGCCCTAAGAAAGCCGTGAGATCTTTAAAATACCTTTTTTTAATAATCTTTATCAGCGAAGATAACATAGATATAAGGCGAAAGTTACTTATAACATTAGGATCTCCTTTTTCAAATATTGGAATAATATTGGCTATGCCTTATTATTCTTCATTTGAAGTAATTGTTACAGATGCAATTAAAAAATTATAACTTGGCGATGTATTAAAAATATAACAACGCCATCCGGTGCCTTGATTTTGTGTCGATTACATATTCCTGGCGTTCTTTTTAAAGTATCTGGAACATTTTCTGTTGAAATGATCACATTACACAGATCTTGTATTTTGTCGATACCTAAATGGCCTAAACCTGACAATAATTTAGCTGGTATTAAAGGCGCATATTTAACATCTTTCAATTTAATTGAACAAATATACTTTTGAATTTGTTGACTATGTGGGACACTGGGGTCATATATCTGGCCAGTAATTAAATGACCACTATAGATAGTTTTATTCAAATGCCTTTAATATATCTATTACTACAATTTAAAGCTGGACAAGAAATCGGCATTGAGTTTTACTGTGTTTGTCTACGCAAACTTCAAACGTAAACATACGATGAAGGCCATTTTTTGCCAACCAAAGCAATGGCCAACAGGCGTTCAAATGGGGACGTTGGAACGTCGCAGGGGTTATTTAGATATTCTAAGTTTTTCTGAGGTGGTAACTTCATTTTTGTTTCGATATTGTTCCTTCTAATCAGATCGCACAGATTTATTTCTTTATATCGAGATGATACTAAGGATCGTTTGAATTTCCTTAAGGCAAATATATTGAAGTAGTTTACATTTTGGCGAATGTAACAATTTTTGTCAATTGGTTTCTCAAATATTTTGGGTTTTGTTTCGATTCATTTGATTATCCGGCTTTAGCTTAACTGACGTTCCGTTTTATTCTAGAATATTAAAAATTCTGACGATCGTAAAAATATTCTAAATGCTGCGATATGATATTTAGTGATATAAAAAGATAGTGTATTCAAAATTATTTCTAGGCAATTATTTCTTGTCAATTATAAAAATGTTACACATACACTATATTACTTTTCTAACAAAAGATTGTTTTACAAAAGCAATTAAATTCAAAATACTTTAAAATAAAGATCTTTTTTATGTTTAAAATAATACATAAACTATCGTCACAAATAAAATATAGTTCAAATATGAAAAATTATGAATTTCTTTAATTTCCATTTTATTCGAAAATATGCAATGATGCCAAATTTTTTGTTTGAATCAGTAATAGTATGGGCTAAACTACGTGAAATTTTGAGAGCATTAAATTAAGATAATCGTCCAGCATCCTTTATTAGAAAATGGCTCATAAGCTCACCAGCTGTAAGACTTCTATTGTTTCAACCTCCTACTATTGTCTCGACATTTCGAGGGAAATATTTCTCGTATAACTCCTTTAAATTATAGAATGAAATGCCTTTAACAGTTCGACAGACCATTTGGAAATGCGACTTAAAGACATGTAATAATCACAAACAGCACTCGTTTTCGATCCTCACTAAGTATGTCTTATTATACACTGCTCAAAACAATTAAAGAAACACTTGTAGAATCCCCTACAGAGGGCGTAAATAATACTTTTTAGCAATTTCATCTTCTGCAACATGAAACCTACTATCTCCCTCATAGGAAATGGTTGAAGCCAATACATTTTGCTGCCATATGTTTTGAGAAATTTGCATAACAATACAACCCCTCGGAAAACAAAGTGGTTACATGCCAGTACACTCTTTGCTTGGAGATAACGGTCGAACATTAGAAGGTGCAGGCATTCCTGGAACGTTGCTGTTAGTGCTCTGACATGCCACGAAGGCATCTTGAAGCAGTAGAAGCTGCGAGAACCGTAACATTGCTCCAAACGGGTCAATCATTTCGAACTGTGGCAAAATGCCCTCAATGTGTCCTCTTCCGTCATTTTCCGACTGTGGACACGATTCCAGGCGACTGACCAGTACACACGAAGAGCTGGGCAAGGTCGCCGACGCAAAACAACCGCCAATCAAGATCGTTATGTGCGGACTTGTGCCCTGCGCCGAAGAACCTCAACGGCCAGAGACATGAGAAATGACTTGCAGATGTCAACTGGGGTAGCTGTTTCAGATCAAACAATCCGGAACAGATTACGTGAAGTTGGCTTGAGAGCCAGACGACCAAATCGAGTGCCTAGGCTAACCCGCCAGCGCATACAGGCGCAACTTGAGTTTGCACATCAACATGTCACCTGGCAGCTTCGCCACTGGCGAGTCAAGATTCCGCCTGATCCGCTGTGACCCGCAACAATTTGTGAGACTGACCGAATGGAATGTTGTTCCATTATAGTTTGGGCTGGCATCTTAATAGACCATCGAACGGATCTTGTGGTCGTTCGAGGGCGAATGACCGCTGACGTTAGATTCGTGACATTCTGGAAGAACATGTGATTGTTGCTGCACATGGCATGGGGCCTGGATTCCTTCTGATGCAGGATAATGCTCGTCCACACACTGCAGCTGTCACTCAAGACTTCCTACGGATGCATGGCATTCTGACCATGAGGTGGCCTGCAATGAGTCCAGACCTAAATCATCTTGAACATCTTTGGGACATACTTGACAGGCGAATTCGACACCGCCCTTCAGTTCCAGAAACACTCCAGGCACTGACTGAGGAATGGGATCGGCTTCCCCAAGGTGATACGGAGCATGCCTCGAAGGTGCATGGAGGTTACTGCAGCCCGTGGTAGGCATACACATTACTGATTGGTGCAAAAACTGATCCCTGGAAGAAAAAAGGCATTCTCCTCACAACGACCAAAGGACATTTCACTTTGTTTTAGGCAGGGGTCCTGTAGTTTCCTGTTTTTTCTTTATGTTTCTTCACCAGTTGTTTCAATAATGCATTCTATTGATAAATAAACCGTCTTTTAATGATCACATACAGCGATTTTGTTCATATTATTCGTAGTTGCTTCTGCACGCTGCTTAATAGAAGTGTTCCTTTAAATGTTTTGAGCAGTGTACCAAACAAATGGCACACTTTTTTGACTTTGTCCAAGTGGACGCACCATAATAATAATAATAATAATAATAATAATAATAATAATTCGACACGTGGCCCGCCCCTTTGTGTCGGATAATCGCGACTCTTAAGATACTACTAAGCATCAATTGTTTTTTTCCACGAAGTATTATCATATTATCACAAAAAACTTAACTACAACAGACATATGTTCTACATTTTATTCTAAACTTTCTTGTTATTTACTCCCGAACCTGCAGATAGAGATTGCTGGAATTACAGTAATCAAAAAAAAAAATATTATACACTGATTGAAAGAAAGTAATTGGACACCCATCCAACCGGCAAAAAATGGACCTTTCCGCTACCACACGTGTCACTACTGTATGAAAATGCAAAGATAGTCATCAGACAACACCATTGACTCTAACTGAAGCATCATGTCGCGACAGGCGGAGCTGACAGAGTTCGAAGAAGGTGTCCTGGTTGGAATGTCGCTCCAAGTCGCATCCATACGAGAGATTGCCAGCAGCCGGAACCACCCGAAATCAACAGTGGCGTATGTGCTGAAGAAGTACAGGACCAATGCACATTGTACGAATGCACCAAGGCCTGGTCGTCCACCCGCATTGACCGACAGGGACCGTCGGGTGCTGCAGCGGGAGATACGGAAGAACCGACGTTCGACGATGACCACCAATCGCCGGGGAATTCCAGCAGGCATCTGGATGTCACGTATCCACCAAGACCCTCCGAAAGGAGGCCCACATGCTGAGCTATCAAGGCAGAGCAGCAGCCCACAAGCCACTAGTCACACCGGCGAACAAAACGAACAGACTGCAATGGGCCAGGGAACGCGAAGATTGGACCGTTAAGGAGTGGAAACGTGTTCTCTGCAGCGATGAATCCCGCTTCACATTGTTTCGATCGGATGGCAGAGTTTGGGTGTGGTGTTTACCTGGAGAACGGCTCCTTCCTGAGTGTATCATCCCAACAGTGAAGTTTGGCGGAGGAGGAATTATGGTGTGGGGCTGTTTTTCGTGGTATGGCCTAGGCCCGGTAGTGAAGGTGGAAGGCACCATGAGGGCTACGGACTACACTACCATCCTGGACAATTCCGTTCTCCCAACCCTTTGGCAAACCTACTGTCTATAGCCATGCCTGTACCAAGACGACAATGCCAGGCCACATGTTGCAGCTCATACCCTGCAATGGTATGTCGACAATAACGTTGAACGCATGCAGTGGCCAGCCCAGAGCCCCGATCTGAATCCCATCGAACATCTGTGGGATGAAGTCGAGCGTCGGTTGAGGGTAGTAGCCCACTCCCCAAAACACTACCTGAGCTGTGGACGGCTGTACGGGACATTTGGCGGAAGATTCCTGTGGGGGTCATACGTAATCTTGTGGAAAGCATGCCCTGGAGAGTGGCCGCCGTGATTGCAGCCAGAGGGGGGCCGACAGGATATTAGCTGTTATCAATAAAAGCAAATAAACGCACTGTGCGAGGTGTCCAATTACTTTCTTCCAATCAGTGTACAAATATAGCATTTTTATGTTATTAAATTAAAGATAAGCATTAGTACAAACAAGTATTTTGTTATTGTATGACAAAATAATTTAATTTGCTGCTAACCTAATCTTCAAATAGGCTATCTATTTGAACTCCATATCTGCTCACTGCGATTTTCTCCCACACTTCTGAACGCTCGACCACTTTCTCTTCGAATTGGTGGGAAGAACCAAGAAATACTGCATTTATTGGATTGATGCCGACGTCGAATTTAAGCCGACCCCCCCCCCCCGTTTTTTTTTTTTGGTCATTACTGAATTTTATTTTTTCAGTGTACTGAAGATTATTGGGTTTTTTTCTTTTCAATGAATAGATATGGCTTTGCCACTGTATACAGGGTATCTGAGAATTCATTGTACAAACTTCTAGGGGAGTTAGTATGGGTGACTCTAAGCAAAAAAGTTCATATGAACATGGGTCCGAATTTGAACGATAACTGAGATATAAACAGAAATAAAAATGCCGCCACCAAGATCAACAATTTAAAAACTCAGGTTCTGTAAAGCCTAGATTAATGAAATTTGAAGGAATAACAGGGTATATAAGACTGTCTATACCTTAAAAATTTGTTAGAATTCCAACAAGAAGTTTCCGAGTTACTCATACAACATAATATCACGTGCTCACTTGTGAGTACTAACTAGCACTTGTTACAATTTAACTCATCGCCAACAGGCGTGCCAACGCCCTGCAACACCTCCCCAACCAAGGCAAAGTCATGCAGTTCTCATTTCATGCTATCTGGACTCTACACGCGCTTTGCTGACTGGGGGTACATTCACAGAGCATGACTGAACCTGGTCCCACTCAACACTTCCCCTCGCACTTGACACCCCTTCCGGTTGCTTCTGTGTGTTATCCCCTCCATCATTCTCTTGCTCACACTAGTCTCCCCCCTTGCCAGTAACCTTTGTACCTAACCCCCTCTCTTCCAGCCCTAATCGTCCCATTCCCCTTGTTAATCCCCAATAAACATATCTGTCCCTGTCTGTGCCCCTGCTCTTAGCCCCTCTTTTTAGACCCCCTTCCACCTCCCACACTCACTTGTTTCCCTGTTGCTCTTTCATTAGTTGCCAACCTCCCGTAGCTTTTACCCCTTCCAAGATCCCATCCCTTTCCATCCTCAGGTTAGTTCCTACCCACCCTCTTCATCCCTGCGCCTTCTAATTCCCTCCTGCATGCAAATCCCCTCAGCAGTTACCTCTGTGCCTCCCCCTATTCTGCACCCTTCCCTAACCAGCCAGCTCCACTTTCCCCCTGCCTTAGTTTCTCTCGTGTGTGCCCTTACCCCACGTTTTCCTAGCCTCTATTCCCTCACTACTCGCCTTCTTCCTCGCTCCCCTAACTTCCTTCAGGTACCCTTCTATTAGCCTCTGCCTCTGTCTCTACCTTCTTCCAGTCACCTGTCTCCTCCGGCCTCATTATGGCCGGTCGAGACAGGCTTTGTCTCCTCCACGTGGATGAGCTCATCAGCACGGTGGATCTCATGAAACTTTTATTGAACGAAGGGGATGTCCCAATAGGTCTTTTGTCTGGGAATCCCGTTATTGTATGTTTAAAAAACTGGCCCCGACCACCTTGGTTCCAGACAACAGACCAAGCCAACAGGTATTTAGATTTGCGAACAATAAACTTGAATGGCTTCACTATTGAATTTAAACCTGTGATTCACCGGAAAACCACAGTGACTATGGGAGGGGTTGACCCCACAATACCTCTAGCGTATTTGGAAAAAATATTCCGTCAATATGGCGAAATTTTAGAATTAGCGAGGGAAGCATTTCAGGGATTCCCTCTTTCCCAGACGGGAGACATCCTGATGAAAATCAGGATGGCTAATGACATTCCTGACACCCTCCCTATCTACGATGATAAGGTGTACATTTCATACCGAGGAATGAGGAAGGCGTGCTATTACTGTCACGCCACTGATCATGTGGTAGCGTGCTATTACTGCCCATCGCTGGTGAAATGTGACACGTGTATTAAGTATGTTGGCAATCAATGCAATCCCCGGAAAAAGAACTCCAACCAAGACCTGACAACCCCACTATCGAAAAGCCAGCCAGGTGGCCGAGAGGGCTAGGGCGTAGGCTTTCTAGTTCTCGATACCGCCTGGTGATGGGTTCGAATCCCGCCGTGGGCAAGGATGTTTGTGTTTGTCCCGGGCTGCGTATAGATATAATTTGTGTAAAAGGCGCAAAATAACCTTAGTAGTCGATGCCAAATTTTCTAATAAACCTAACCATAAACCACTATTGAAAAACCTCCCAGCCTGAAGTCCTATGCAGAGGCGAATACTTCGAGATGCCTTTCACACGAGGCCACTATGGTGGTGCGGCCAGGTCATTACAATGGTGACCATTGAACCTTTCACACGTGGTGGTGAGGGCGCCAGTGGATGCGCGGCCAGAAGAGAAGATGTGCTCAAGACGCGATTCTTCGAGCCACCAACTTGGTGTCGCAGCTACGTCGTTACACTGCTGACAGTAGAGCCTTTTACACGAACTTGTACTCTTCCATTACAGGTTTCTACCTCCCTGCTATGCAAATCCATTTCAAAATCTTCCTGTACGCCGACGACATTGTCGTCATCCCTAGTAACCAGCTATCCTTCAGCAGCCTCTATGAGATTTTAAAATGCTTCACCGATTCTACTGGCAGCACCCTGAACTTTGGTAAATCACAGGGCATTTCCATTGGGAACTGTACGCCTGGTGATCTCCAGTGTTTCCCTTTTTCATGGGGTGAAGTGCTCAAGGTCCTCGGCCTCCTCCACTCCTTCTCCCCATCCCTACTCGCGGCTTCCCACTGGCGTCATCCCCTTCAATCCTGCTCTGCCATTTCCAGAAGTTTAATTTGTCCATTCTCTCCAAAAGTGAAATCCTTAGGTCCTTCATCGCCTCCAAAATTATCTATCTCTCCTTACTGCACGACCCCCCTCCGAATTTATCCAGGCATTCACTTCTTTCTCCATCAGCTTTGTTTGGGGAAGTCACGTGAAGAGGAAACCTCTCAATTCTTCCCAACTCCTTCTGCCCCTGGAGATGGGGGGGCCCTGGGGTCCCCAATGTCCCAGTCCTCATTTCAGCCAATAGATTGTCCACTTTCATCAGGATTTTTTTCAATCATACACCGCAGTGGAAACCTTTTGTTTTTGCCGATACGGGGCTCTTTTTCAAAACAAATGGGCTTCCCTTTGACCCGTCCCTCGCTCTTATCGCCATCTCCGATGTCCCACTCTATTGCAACTTCAAAGCCACCATCCGCTTCCTCATTCTCAAGCTCTCTTCCCTCCAAACTCACCCCTACCTCCAGCTTACCACGAAGTGTTTTCCAGCAAACTGTCATCCAACAACGCTTCTGCTGCCATTAAGACCCTTTCGAACCTTCCTTGGCAACCCGTTTGACATGCACTCTCGAAAATGCGTCACGAACCCATGTGGTTCAACATAAACTGGAGATGTCTCCACAACGCTTATTTTGCTCTAACCGACCTAGTCTCTTGGAAGAAAGCCTCCTAGGATAGGTGCTATGCCTGTAGCGAGAAAGAAACCCTCGACCACATTTTCATCAACTGCCGGGTGGCCAGAGCCTGCTGTCACAGCCTCACCAAACTTCTTAAGCTTCTAAATTGTCACGCTCTCCCCATCAAGTATTTCACTAATCAGGACTCCAATACCAGATTCCCTTTTCCCCCATCATTATTATTGGTTTCTTCAAAATTTTTATCTGGAAATGCCGCAACTGTCACTTTAATTCGGTTAACCAATCGCCACAAATCATGGCGCCAAGGTCCAAAGCCCACTCTGCCATGCAGCAGTTTCTCCTATCCGAGTGGAGGCGCCTCCCACGCCCGGCCTTTATCAAGAATATGGAAGCTGTGCCTCACTTTGTAAGGCCTCGAGAATCACCAACAGTTTAATTTACACTTTAGCCAATAGCCCCCCCCCCCTAGCTTGCCATCCTGTATGCTTGTGTATGTGAATGACTGCCTCGGAAGAGCTTGTGCACTTTCTGAAGGAGTATGCCTGTACAGAGTAAAATCTGCCCTTTTTTGTGTCGTTTTTACATAAATAGTCCGCTCCCTTTATCTTTGTGATATTCTTCCTGTTCATTCGTTGTGTCGTCTTTCCTTTCCCCAGCTGTCTAGCCTTGCGGAATACTCTAACTGGTGCTGAATCTTCGGCACCCACGCATGTTTGACACATGGAACATGGCTATAGGTTTGCAGCGCCACAGACGCCGGCTAAGACTGCCTTATGCATGGTTTTGAAGATGTCCCTTGAGTTTATGTTCGTAACCTCTCGAGCTTTCGTTTTATTAATCTTATTTGATTTCGCATATTGTTTTAGTTTATATGTTTATTGTTTCCATATGTGTCGCTAAACCCCATTTCATCATCATCGACAGTATGCAGCTTGCTCACCTCCTCCATAATAGGTCGAGCCAAACCTGTAAGTGTGGTTTTATTAAGGTTATTTCCTTGATCTGTGCTATACTTTTACACAAATAAAATAATTTTTTCCTTTTTTCTTTATTTTTTTTTGTTTTTTTCTGCCTTTACTTCATTTGTGAGCAGGGCTTTCTTCTTTCACTTCGATGAGGAGGATGTAAGGGTGTGCTGTAAATGCAGCACATCATTCGAAATTCTCCTTGGGTGGTATCCCTATGGCCACCCTTTAGCTATTCTTTTTCCTTTACTCTCCCTTTTACCGTTTTTTTTTTGGTTTTTCCCTCCCATTCTTGTTCTTCCTGCTCCTCTGTGTACAGGTAAGTAGTTTTCTGACTGTACAAGATAATATACAAACAACACTTGATTTCCGTATCCCAGGATGTTCCTGCCTGCCTCATGGCTGCTGCCGCATATCCAAGAGAAGAACCTGTTCCCGTCAACAAGATAGAAAGAGGTGGTGAGCAACCTTTTGTCTTCTTTGCCACCTGATCCACGTTTTGCTGCACTGAAGACGAGTGCCCAATGAAGTTCACATCAACATCGTGGACTTCGATGCGGAGATCTCTGGAACGACATCTCGAGACTGTTCATCCCTGCATCTCGAGACTGTTCATCCCCGCATCACTGGTGCTCGTAATTTCTACTCTAGATGCAGAAAGGACCTCCGGATGCGACCAACAAACCATCAGTGTAACACCCCGAGGACCTCTTTAACACCGCCACCACTGCAGCATCCGTTTGCGTGCGACCGATGTTAACAATTATTTACGGGAATGAAGGCATTGCAAAACCATCAATCTGCTCACGATTTCCGGGACAGGAAGGCGGCAGCAAGTGTGCCCTTGCCTGTTTCTGATACGACGAATAGTAGGGCACGAGGGGAGCAACACAGACCTTCTAGCTCCTCTCAACTTAATAATACAATAGATGAGGATAGGCAGGTTGAGGAACATAATGTTCCTCCCATGAATGCGGACTCTCCTGATGATAATATACACGCTCTACCGTCTTTATCTTTATCTCATTCTTCACAATCATAATCATCCATTATCAAAGATAAGATAAGTGAGGTATCCACTGTGGATAATGATACAACATTGGCTGGTGAGGAGATTTCTTTGACGGAGGAACCTGTATTATTAACATCTGATGACAGGTCCTCCATTGACCAATTTGCGCCTGGATTAGACGAAATCCTTTCTGGAGATTGCTCCACTGATTTGTGGGGCAAATTCCAGGCGCTGTTGGAAGAGTTCTCCACTTACATCACTCCCAGTATAGAGACTCCTCCACAACAGGGTGATCAAAATAATGAAAGGGCACTCAGGCCAGTTGATCCCATGGACGCAAAGTCCATACAGCGTTTATACCGGATGAATCGCCGAAAGGCCATCCGGTGTATCGTCCATGGGCAATCAGCACAATATGACCAAGGTTTGGACGTTGTGAAGGAAAGCTTTAGTTCTTCATGTCACCACAAATATGTGATCTATTCCTATACGAAACCACAGTGGAGGGCCGCCCCCTGGTGAACTTGCATCCGTTTAACGTGGACGAGGTCAGTAAACGCCTTCGCAAATGCGAAAATACATCTCCCAGCGAGGACAGGATCACGTATAAGCATTGGAAACAGGTTGATCTGGGATGCTACATTATAACTAGAATATTCAACATATGTTTATAGTATGGTAGCATTCCGGACACCTGGAAAACGTCGATCACTGTCTTAATACATAAAAAGGTAGCCAACTATAGTCCGATCGCTTTGACTCGGACGTTATACAAAAAATTTACAGGTTGCTTTGCAAAGCGTCTTACTGACTGGTTGATCGAGCACTCCGTCATCTTCCATCACAAAATGAATTCCTTCCTTTCGATGGAGTGTTCGAGCATACTTTGTCCTCCAGCAGCGGATGAATATTGCCCTCCAGGAGCACATAATATCTGGAAAAGGGTGAATTATGTGCGGCCTTTCTTGACCTCACTAATGCTTTTGGTTCCGTGCCACACGAGGTTCTCATAGCTTCATTAACACCTTGTGGAGCTGGTGAGAGGTTTGTGAGCCTCGTTCAAGATCTGTATACCAACTCTACCTCCCGTATATCGACGGGAGGCCATAAGACGCAGGCTCTGCAAGTGGGCCGTGGTATTCGACAGGAATGTCCACTAAGTGGCCTCCTGTTCGATATTGCAATTAACCCACTCATTTGTAAAATTCAAGGCGAGGAAATCACACATTAAATCTTCGTCTATGCGGATGACCTCGTATTGCTAACCTCTACACCTGAGCATCTTCAGGCCAACCTTGACCAGTTGATCTTGCTGGCTAATTCGATAAATATTTCTAAGACCTTTTGTTTCCATATGTCCGGTCATATTCTATTGGAAATGCGGAATACCGCATTCCATATCAACAACGAACCTGTCAGGTTACTGGAGGAAGGTGAAGCCGGGACGCTATTAGGGAAAAGGGTTGGTTTCCATGTGGTATCGGACCAAAGGGAACTTGCCCAACTCATAGACGTGAGCAAGAAAATTATGAGCTCTTGACTAGCGCCATGGCAACGGCTTGATGACCACAAGACGTTCTACTTCCCATTTTTGAACTTCCCAATGAGAATGCCTCTGTCACGTGTTGAAAATAGCAATATGAGTATTACGCAGTGGAAAAAGGTACACGATGACAGAAGGCGTAATTATAAATATGAAAGTTTATTAAATTCAATAAATAACCAAGAATGGGTAACTAAAAAGTAAAGCTTAGACCTAAAGCTTAAATAAATGCTTAAATGAACAATAGCCAACGGGTAAAGCTTATATCGAAAGTTTTAAACTAAAGCTTAAATAAAAATAGCCAATGGTTAAAGATTCTATTTAAAGCCTAAACAAACACTTAATAAGAATGCCAAAATATAAATCAATTAGCTATAAACACTAGCAACAATAATCTGGCAATTAATCTCAAGATTATAAACATTCCACATATTATACATAAACCTGAGTATACAATTAAGCTCGACTTCAGCAGCCGAATTTCAATTGTACCGTAATCAGCTACTCGGTCGGGCAGCTGTAAATAAGAGGACTGCACTAATTAAACAAATAGTTTATACTAAACTGTCTCTCAGTTCTTTGGAATGTCTTATGAAAGAAACTACGGACAACGTAGAAACACTCCCTTAAATAGGGCACTAAGTCCAATCATATAACCTGATATCGAATTTAAATGAAAGCAATAGAATAATTACACTTATAGCACATCAAACTCTGAAGCTGAATTTGAACACATGAATGCAATCATAAAACTCAACGTCGCACACACTTAAGCTTAGTAGATCTATCACGGTAGCGCTTTCGTGAAGACTGTTACTCTGTAGAACAACGAATAATAAACATAGTCGCACAAAGGGGTAAGAACGTCGTAATCGGGAAAATAAAAGACGGCCGCTTACAAAGAATGGGTACCGATCAGCAGCAGTAGCACAAAGATAGAAACAAATAGCCATTAATGCACTCGATATAGGTTAGACTTCTATCATTAACACTCGGTGCTAGGAGAGAAGGGAACATGGGTATTGCTATTCACTCGTTCTCATGAACGTAATTGCTTAACATAGGTGAACCCAAGGTCCCGTTCGAAATACGCTGATAATCCGAATGGCCACAGTCCTTGTATGGTCGTTTGGACTCTTAGCTCGCTGTATTTGAGCTCCGGAAAACACTGTTTTACGATCTGGGTATTAAGGCCTAAACAAAACTGGGCGCTTACCAGACGTGAAGTTCTCTGCTCAAAAGTCCAGGTCGATAGTCGTGGAGTTCTCGCAAAGCTAGCTGAAGACGGCTCTTCCTCGCTTTGCCTGCCGTTTTGCCACGTCGGCAATTTCGTTCTAGCTTTGCTTGATCGATCGCTGAAGTTTTCGTCTCGCTTCTTTCCGCAGAAGGCCTGGAAGTTACACTTGCAGAAACCGGTCGTTTGCCATCTTCCCTTCTTCTTCTTATAGCTAGAAGCGTTCTGCTTCGCTGGAATCATTTCCTTATTCCATATGAGCTCTCTTTTGATCTGTCCCCGTTGACTCCATCATAACGATTGCCCAGATCGTCGTTTTTCCGTTTCTCACAGCTGATTGGCTCCTGCGTGTCGCTCTTGTTGACGTGGGCGGTTTCGTCGTTCACCTTCCGGTTTCGATGGAAAGAAGAAACGGGCCCGGTAGCGATGGACGAATTCGCGATGACATTCGAATTCCGTGACAGCCTGTATTCTCAAAGGGTGAATAGGAGCGCGTTGATCAAATTATGAGGGCGGAAATTAAAAAGATCTCATATATGCCACATGAGGCGGCCAACGAGTACATCTGCGGCTCTTCCCACGAGGGTGCTTGTGGGATTCCGTTGGCCGCCGAGTATAGTGACATTGCCCTCATTGACAACGCCGTCAAGCTTATGACAACACATCATAAAATGTGCCATGATGAATTCGTTTATTTAACATTGGGACGATTTCTTAAGTCATGATTGTTAAATCTGATTATTTGAAATAAAAACTTTCAGAAAAACTTTTGTTTCAAAAATATTTTTTACAAGATTTTAAACTTTTTTTAGTAGATATAAAATGAAATTTCCACATTTAAAAAACGTTGCCGAGATTCGTCCAGTTTTCTTCAGTTTTGCCCCTTGAGAACGTCCTGAAATTGACTATCAGCGGTATGACACCTTAAAAAGGTTTTTATGTCATATCGTAAAAGGTGTGAAAACGGACTCCAGGTTCCTTTAAAACCGTATCTGAATAAAATGTCGACGTGGTTGGCAAACTGCACCAGTCAGTCAATCAATCAATGTTAGTCGAGAACTAGCTTTCATTTTCATCTTCCCAATCCATTCGTTGAGAGTCATCCGAGTCCTTGGCCAGACCTTCTACTTTATTCTTCAATTCCGTCATCGAGTTTTCGACCCTACCGACTGTTGTTGAAAGCCCGTCAACCTTTTGCGCCGGTTTTCTTAGTCGTATCCGATATTTCGAGGAGAATTTCCTTGGCCTTTGGTTTGGAAGGCTCTTGTTTCTTGGATTTCAATCTTTTAGGTCTATTTGCGATTTTGCGTTGTGGTATCTTTTCGGGGGACGAGTAGGAATCATCTTGAAAAAGATGAAGCCTTGCTTGAACTGATTTATTGTCGAATTGGCGCGTCGAGAGCTACGTCGGACGGTAGAGAGACGCGTAGCTCTCTTATGCGACTACGCGTATGTGGCCACTTATTTAGGTGGCCAGAATGAAGGAGAGTTCCGCGCCCGATCCAACGAATTGCCCAATTCGTGGATCTGTGCAAGGAAGGCGTCGCATAGTGGTCCCCATTGCCAAAAGCGTGGCCAAAAGTCGTAAACTTTATTTATTTTTTCTAAAATTCGATACATAGGGGTTTCTGAGGTAGTTAATTTTGATTTTGATAATTATTTTTATTTAGAATGGTGACCACTGTGCGCCAGAAGAGTGTCCTAATCCCTCTCCACTACTTTTCAATGGTGAAGTGTATTTTCCTATTGAATCCTCATAACTGTGTGTCTTTAGCAATTCAATTGCCTCTGACAGTAATGACTTTATTCCTTTCGCCGGCATTTTCCGTAAGCTTCATATTAGCTGATTTGACGACATCAAAAACCATGAAATAACATCTTCCATAATTTTAACTCGAGTACTTATCCGCGTGTTAAAAATAAGCAATGTCGCCAAGCAAGATGACCGACTGTCTCTCAGTCAAAACCCGACGATTGCAGTGCAAGTGGAAGCCATGATGATCCAAGACCGGCGATAGCACGGGCTCGATAAAACAAAATGGGGTAATGGGGGTAGATATTTTTATAAATTATTAATGAAGAATGATTAAAAAAAAGGTGGGAAAATTTGTTTGAGAGTGGGATCTCGTGGCAGATCTGAGAAGTCAACTTTTGCTGACCACATACTGAAAACCGGACATGAACTAAAGAAAGAAAACATTAGGATTTTACATGTTGTGGACAATTACAAGAGACTGAATTTTCTTGAATCCATGGAAATCTTGAACCAGGGTGAAAATTTATTGAACCAAGATGGTGGACCTTTAGATCTGACAGCGTGGAAGACCTTACTTCAATTTGTTTAATAATTGTGTTGACTAGGAGTTCTCTCCTAGGTCCGCTTTTTTTAAACCAATCCTAACTTTGCTGTTTCTTTGTAAATTATGATTTTCCTCTGATTGTCTTAAGGTCATATTCGAAGTAACTTGATTCATTGTCCCTGAAAATTTTTTCATCTTTTAAGGGCCCATCTGATTTCAAGAAGCCTTCACCGAGGTCGTTGCCGTCGTTTACACCTTCTGGGATGACTTTGTTGCTTTGCTGGTTTCCTATATATACCTGTTACACACCTATGTTTATTCGATTCATACTGAAGATGGCTTCTTAGTAGCCGAAATGTACATTTATGATGTTCAATAAACTCATTTTGTGGAAAAGTGGTATCCACCGTCTCTCTGCAGCTCACTAGATGTTTTCCCGATGGATTTCGTGGATTTTGATTACTGAAACGAAACTTGCTGGACGCCGCAATTTGATCCCAATTAACAAAAACCTATCCAAAACCCCCGAAATCGCAGTTTTAACTTGAGGACTTTTAAGGCCCTAAATAGTTAGGTTGGTATCTTTATACACTTAGTACCCGAAATGTACATTTATGATGTTCAATAGACTCATTTTGTGGAAGTGGTATCTACCGTCTCTCTGCATACAAGTATCCACAGACAACTCAGGTCAGTAAATTATATTTTCTATATATAATATTTGTTATCTAGTGAGCTGACAGGGATATCATTAAAGGGTATAACTTGAATTCCAGTTTCATCTTACAAATCCAGCATAAATTGAACAATCGAATTAGACGTATGGCTGGTTTGGTTTGGTTTGTTTGGTATTAACGTCCTTTTCAACTGCCATGGTCATTTCAGGACGGCATTATAGGGGCCGCAAATTTTGCCTCGCAAGGGTTCTTTAACGTGCAGCCGGCAAACGACTACACGGGACCAACGGCTTTACTTCCCTTCCGAAGGAAGTGCGTGATCTCAGGATTACGTATGGCTGGAGGATTTCTCTTGCAACCAAGAGAAAATTGCTTTATTTCTGATGCAACCAAACTTTGCTTTATTCCTCTCCATACAAGACGGGGATTTCCTTGTGAAATATTAGACTAAGAACATGCTGCTGATAAAGTAAAGGGCGTTTATCTTATCCTTCATGTCCACTCTTCTGATTGTGAGCTTGCCGTTGTACGAGTATCCCGCAATCATCATGAATCTTTTTGAAAAAATTTTGCTTACATTTCTTGGATAACTTTTCTCTACGTGGACGGTAGAAAATCGCTCGGGGTTTGTTGCAGTCGTTGACGTAGACTTCATTCAAAATGACAACGCGCTTCCATCATTAGGCGGCGAGGTAACCCTCATAGAGCCTCGGACAGTTCCTCTTCCTTTCTGTGAAGTGTCGTGGCAGCAGCTTATGAACACGTCTCTTGTGACGCTTATTCAGTTGCAAGTTGTTATTTATGATATCCTGTGAAGCTGCTGCAATGTTTGGGATCCGTCTTTGGGTTGCTGGACAAGCTGCTTGACCTTTCAATGGCCTGTGATATTTGGCTTATGGAAACTGACTTTATGGCCAGTTGGAAATAACTTTTCCCGGGATTTTCCTTTTTTTTCAGTGCTGTTGATATGTCTTTCCTGGAAACAAGAAAATATTCTTGTTTCCGTGCGCTAATTATAGCAGCATAGTTGTAATTAGCGTCGGAAAGGGCCATAATGTATCCTTCCCAGTAAGATCCGATTTTCGGAGACATTTTTTCATGACATTTACTATTCGATCGTGCATTAAACCGCACCAAAGAAGGAAGTAAGCTGATATAATCCATTAATGACCATTTTTGTGATAATTACAACTTTATCATGGCAGCTATTGTGATACTTCGTGGCCGTAGAGCCTGCCATAAAATGAAAGGATTATCTTTGTGGTTATTATTCCATGAAAACCCCGTAACAAATATTTCTTAACTTGTTTTATAATAAATTCTTACTTGGCACATTTACACATGTGTGCAGAGTTTCAGCCACCCGCCACCTGCAGCGCTAGTTGTAGGTTAACACAAACGGAGATTTAGTTGGAAAACCGGTTTCGCGAAGAAATCAGCTCAGTTATTGCGCGAAGCAATCAGGAGCGATCGCCATTTTTTTTTAAAAACTTTATTGCATTAACTAACGATAACGTATACTTTTAATGACTTTCAATAGCTGATTCAATGCCTTACGAATTTTTAAAAGAGCGCATACAACTCGCAATTCCAATCGTTATTGTAATAATGAAGGCTTAGCCAGAGACAAGTGAAAGCATAGATGAAGAAAACTGAAGAAGCACAGTTATTTCTTCATCCATGGTGAAAGTAAATGAATCTAGAGGAAGGATGAATTTATTTTTTCAGTCTTAACTGATTTTTATTATTAATAAAGTTTATTCTTATAACTTAATCAGTCTTAATACCTAATAAATATTTTCATTTGTATTGCTAAATAAAAAGTATATTTGAAGCCTCTTCATACAGTATTACTAATGGAGTTTCGAAAATAGCTTCAGTTACAAAAAAATTTAAATTGATTTATTCTTTATTGATTTTTAAATATAATAAGTCGTGATAAGACACTGTGTATATTTTCTCCACTTATTTTTTCTGTCAGTCGCTTGGTTTCATGGTGATATCGAATATTACAGTATGTGATGACAATAAGTCTAATAAGTCGATGCACATGATCGTCAGAAGGACTCATTTCAAATGAATGGTGAGTTAAATTAGTGAAAATATAAATTTTGTTTTCGGTTATAAAATGTAATGTTTTTGCTAGAATTTTGATAGGCATATTTCAATTTAATTGCTCTTTGCTCTCCTAGATTATAAATTTCACTCCTAATGATTTTTTCTGAAATTTTGCACAGGTATACTACATCTTTCGATGGTGTGATAAGGCCTCCTTATTTTTTTTTCTCAATGAAATTAAGGCTGTGGTAGCTCTGATATTGCTCTTTCAACGCTTCTTTATATTGAATGCAGATTATAGATTTAATTACAGACCTAGAAACGAATCCTGCCGAATCACAATATTTTGACAAGATTTTAATATCGGGGATTGGATAATATTGAGATGCGTCATCTGATATGGATTCATGATTATATTCATCAGAGTTATACATGAATTAATGTTTTGTGCCCTGCACTCAATTTTAACCTGGTAAATTTAATGCCAATCAATTTGTCATTAATTTAATGTTTAATAAAAAATGCTGTATAATTTTGTTGCCGAAATAAAAGTTGTATCCACTTTTTACGAAGAATGTCATCCTTTGGAAATCTACAGCGCAAATGTTTCGTTTTCTAGTTTTTTTGTTTAGCTTTGAAATAGCTATTATACAGGATGTAAGAGCTTGGTTCTTATTTCTTGCGTGACAGTTTTTTTAATGTATTCATCACAATAAAAACGTTTATACCTATGTTTACTGAAATATCAGATGTTTATACTACATGTATAAAAAATTTTAAAAGCTGCGTCACAAAATTGTTTTAAGATAATAAAAAAATGCAATTTTAATTTTTGTTAATCTGATAATAATGGAATATTTGTAAAGGCAGGACATTTAAACTGGAAGGATATTTAAAAGTTTAATTGCTATCAATAAACAAACCTAACATAATTTATCAAATATTAACTAATTGATTTTAAAATTTTAAATTAAAAAAAAACCTGGTAACCTAAAATATTTTTGAAAAGGTACTTAAATTGTTTTGTGTTTTTTTTTTTTTAACAAAAAACGAAAAGGAAGAAATAATTATCAGTTCAATAAAATAATCAGTTTATTAATCCAAATATTGTAATAAGCAGTTAACTTATAATATAATTACTTGTGAACTGAAGTATTGGATCATTTTTAAAAAAACGATTTGACCAATATGTATAAGAATGTCGTCCAGTTAGTTATTAGAAGGGGGGATTATAATTTGTACATCTCGTCTAATCAACAATAATTTGGATTATAATTAGTGAACTGTATATTTTATTTTATTAAATTTCAAATTATAATTTATAAAGGAGAATTTTCCTTGTTAATTGTTTAATATAATCTCTTCCCCCTTTTCCATTTAAGCTTTTTTTTAAAATTTATGTTAAAGAATAACTTGATTTATCACCAGATAACTGTTTATCGGATGGGCCGATTTGGGTGATTATTTTTTGTTTAATAGATCAAGTTTTTCTGGTGGTCCCATAATAAATTCATCCAGATATCTTGGGTAGATATTATAAAAAATAATTGTTTGCGATTGATTCACATGCATTGCCTCCGGCGATCGGCGTTTCTTGCCAATCCCGTAATGGCGGCGCGAAGGCACCACTAGAGGGGAGGTCACTGGCAGTCTCTTTCTTCATTTGTCTCTGGTCAGGACTTCTCACCGAGGCATAGTGGGCGAAAATGACAATGTAGCCTGAAAAAATATTTTTCGTGTAATTCTTGAGCACAGGATGTATATTTAATATGGATATATACATATACATACTCTATAAGTAACACTAAACAGTATTATGCGTATGTACAGGATGATGCAAATACCAATACCGCATTTCCTTTCTAATATCAAAACTTTCCCCGAAACATGTAACCTGCAATACCTATAAACTGATAATTTAAAGATGATTCTTAATTCAATAACTGATAATGATCAATGATCAATAATTCAAACGATACTAGATATAGTAATAAAGAGAACTTACATGTAAAGTTTGAACTGTTTTACTCACACTCACAAGAATGTTTGCAGAACGATTCTCCAAACTTAGTTTTCTGATGACAAACGATGGTAACGAGAGTTTTGTCTCTGTTTTATCCAGGAGCATGTCACAGAGTTTTCCCTGAGTAATTTCGGTGGCCTACATCATTGTACAAAAAATGTAATAAAGTTTTTTTCGCACTTTACCGTACTATGGTTTTAACACAGTCGGATGTGTACAACACACTCTACTCAGAGTAGTTGATGTTATTGTGACACCCCTTGACACGAGTTTTAAAAGTCTGTGTCAACTGCCAGTTCTCACATGGATGTGTTACATGCGTATATAAACAACTGATAGGCCTACAACTATCGCTTATCAGCTCAAAATGATGAGGACACTGTGTTCTACAAAGTTTTCGATTATTTTGTGGCGATATCACTGAGTATAGCCATGTGGCAAATATGTATAATTTGGTATTCTAAAACGTTAATGAGTTGGAATGACATTTTGTTTGTAAGCTAAAGTAACATTGGCTATTAATGGAGATATTTCCACGAAAAAAATCTAAAATCAAAAGTATGCAAAATGATTTTTTTCCGGCTAGATTGTCGTTTTCACCCACTGTGGGAGGGCGTCATCCTCCTTCACAACAACGCGCGACCTGATACGGCTTAGAAGACCACCACCCTGTTCAAGCAGTTTCGCTGGGACAACATCGAACACCCTCCCTATAGCCATACGGACCTCGCTCAAGCGACTTTCACCCCTTTCCTCACATGAAGGAGCACCTAGGAGCCCGACGATTCGCTTCAGACGAGGAGGTGAAACATTTCGCGACAACGTGGCTGAACACTCAAGGACAGGATTTTTACCAGGAGGGAATATTCAAACTCAACCAACGACCATTATGTGCATAAACCGATATGGAGACTATGTCGAAAAATAAACTAATGTACTATCAGTTGGCTGTATTGGTTGCATGAAATAAAATGTACACGTTTCACTGCAGGCTTTATAACCGTATTCTCTGATCACCCCTCGTATTTGTTGATAACCTCATTTCTAAGTTTAATAAAATCTTGTAAACATTCCAAGGAGGAGCTTTAGCAGTGAAGCAGACATTCATTTATACATTTATTAAAAAGAAATTAACCCCCCCACCCGAGTAGGGGAAGGCAAAGTGCCGAATCCTGCGGTCATCTATTTTTACCCCTTTATCTGCACTTTTTACCTCTCTCAAGTTTTTTAATCAAGAAAATTGATTTTCTCGAACGTAATATGTATAAAATGTAAAAAACCTCGTATCTTCTTTCCTTTTTCATCATTTCCGAACGTATCTTATATACAAGGTGTTTTTGAATTGAGTATAGATTTTTTGGGAGATGATAGAAGAGGTCCTTAGAAGTATTTTTTGTCATATGAACATGGGGTCCCCGCAGCTCCGTTTACTTACAATACTGCATTGAACAATCAAATGACACCGGGACGCTGTGTGCGTTGGTAGGCCTAGATTATTTTTTTTTTTAACAATTAACACAAGTAATCTACTGTATGACTTTTACAGTAATTGTTCGAAATGACCGCCATTTGCTTCATAGCACAATTCCCAACGCCTTATGATGGATTGATGTATGCGTGGAAACAGTTGATTTGCACGGTCGCTGATGTCACCTGCTGCCGCGACAACACGAGCCGCCAATTCTTCTTCGGTATCTACGAGTTCGGAGTACACCATTGATTTTATGCTTCCCCATAAAAAAAAATCCATCGGTGTGAGATCTGGCGATCTCGGTGGCCAAGTAACTGGTCCGCCACGACCAATCCAACGACCAGGATATGTCTCATTTAGGTAATCTCTAACTGCTCTTGTGTAATGCGAAGGTGCGCCGTCCTGTTGAAACCACATCAAATTCTGGTCATTAGTGGAACATCTTCAAGAAGACCAGGGAGCTCCTCCTTCAGGAAACCAAGGTATATTTGCCTGTTAAGACGGCATGGTAGGAGATATGGCCCAATCAGGACATTGTGAATCATGCCAGTCCAAATATTCAACGAAAAACGATGCTGAAAACTCTTAACATGTGTTGCACATGGGTTGACATGAGACCACAGATGACTATTGTAGCTATTGAACATTCCCTCTCGCGTAAACATTGCCTCATCTGTCCACAAAACCATGGAAGGAAAGTCTGGAATCCTATTCTGTTGCTGCATAAACCATTCCGCGAAAGCACGCCGGGGACCATGATCATTGGGACATAATTCCTGCACCTTTCGAAGCTTGAACGAATGTTGTAGGTTGTCATGTAAAATGTTCCTTACAGTAGTATAACTAGTATTCAAAGCAGCTCCGACCGCACGAGTACTTGTCAATGGATTTCGGTTAAACCTTTCCAAAACTTCATCCTCTAATTCAGGGGAGCGTAACCACCGACGACGTCCACGCTGATGATTATCATCAGCGAATGCGCCTATTTCTCTTAGACGACGATCTACTGCACCAAATGTTCGTGAATTGAGAAGAATTCTGTTGGGATAACGTTCAGCGTACAAACGCCTTGCACCATCCATGGTACCAGCAGCACCGAGACACAGATGCATGTCTGCATAATCATTCCATGTAAAACGATTCATACTGTTTGTTTAACTTTACACAAGTAAAAAGTACATCAAGTGAACTTTTTAAAACAAATCTTTACCTACTGCTTTCCCAGAATGCGATTAGTTCATTTACATATGGACTAATTGTATTTTACAAAGGGGTTGGATCGTGAAGCCTTCTCTCTCGGTGGTCACGGTTGGATACCATGGAATCTCCTTGACGAAGTTTGTCCTAAGACTTTTCAACAAACAAGCACGTGCACCTTGAAATTTCTTTGCAAACAATTACTTTAAACGTTATTACAGTAGACTGCTTGTGTTAATTGTTAAAATAAAATAATCTAGGCCTACCAACGAATAAAATAATCTAGGCTGCGCACAGGTGTCATTTGATTGTTCAATGCAGTATTGTAAGTAAACGGAGCTGCGGGGACCCCATGTTCATATGACAAAAAATACTTCTAAGGACCTCTTCTATCATCTCCCAAAAAATCTGTACTCAATTCAAAAACACCTTGTATAAAATGCTAAATCCTCCTGCTGCGTGGTCGTTTCCATAGTGACGAGCAATAATGCAACCTTCGTTATTTACAACAAATGAAAAAGCACTGATTGTTGAAATCTAAAAATCGCAGCCGACGAAAATGACTATTACAGAAATCTTATATTTTTCGTAGGCTACGGTTCAAAAATATATTATCAAAAATATACTGATATACATCTATTGACATTTAAAAATAGCATACTAAAATAAATAAAAAAATCAAATTAAAAACTAAATAAGTAATTTAGCTATTCTAAATTACGAAATTCATTTCATGTATAAGATTCTTATTTTTTAATTTTAATAAAAAATAATAACATTCAAATTAAATTACGAAACTGATTAACAATTCAAGTCACAGCTAGGTAACATTAGTTTTTTACATTTTATGATATTCGTGATATTTCTTTTTTTTATTTCTTGATTGTAATCCAATGCGTCCAATACGTCCACTAGTAGTAATTTTTCAGTTGAATAAATTAATAAAACGGAAAAGTCATAAAATACAAAAAAAAATATAGTGGTCGTGCAATAAGCCTCCACAACAGTCTGCCGAGGAAATTGAGCAATGAGGGAGGTAAAAAAGAAACCGATGAGCCATTTTCACTGAAGAGCAAGGTTTACATATAACAGTTGAGAGGGGTTTTTGCATTAGGTTATAACTGTCAAATTGACAGTAGTGACTTTACCACATTGTAACAGGACACATTGTGTTAGTATCGCCTTCATACTTAGAGCGACATTTTTACTATTGGCAAAACTGTCAATTATCGCAATCCTTTCAATTACCACAGTTCTGTAACAGATCAATTATTTGTAAATAAGATCGAACTTACAGTTTACGCTGTTGCAGTAACAGTCGTACGCCGGGCTTTGGAATAAAACAAAAGCAAGCTGTGTCTGACGCGAACTGTGGTGATCCGTTGTAACTTGAGCTAGGAAAGAAAGCCAAACCGTCTTTTTTCAAATCCATCTTTGTCCCCATTCTCATCTATGGTCATGAGTCTTGGGTAATGAACGATAGAGTGCCGAAATGAGATCCTGGGAGGTTTGGCAGGTGTTCCCTACTGGATAGTGTTCAGTATCACTGTAAGGCAGTCTTCAGGTGTTGAACCGCTACTTCTTCGCATTGAGAGGGCTCATTTCCTTCGGGATAGCCACATGTACGGATGCTGCAACTGTCTCCCTAGATGGTCACATAAGAGACCAAGAAGTCGACCTAGAACTAGATGGCTAGATTACATAGAGCATCTGGGTTCGAGTCGCTTGGTATTACCATTGGGTATTACGGAAAATCCCTAGCTCTGCCATCCGCGACCTTAACGGATAAGCAGGTTTGTAAAATGAAAGGAAGAAAACATTTTCAGCTTCGCTTTCTTACTGACAGCGACTTATTTACTATTGGCAGTCCTGTCAATTATCACAGTCCTATCATCAACGAAATTTTATAATTAAAATCGAATTTACAGATTCACCTGTTGTGGCAACGTCGTATGACGGGCTTTATTACTAGTGATATATAACATGCCATATGTTGCTATAGTTCTAAGGACCAAGTGACTGCCACCCCCGCAAATCCGACCCCCCAGGAACAATTGGGCATAAACTTCATAGTAGTGTAGATCTTGCCTAGAGGAATCTGGATACCGAATTTTACGCCTTTACGTACCTAAATAGAACACAGATATGTTGCCCTCCTTAAATCCCACCCACGTAATTCCGACCCCAGTGTACCAATCAAAACCAAACTAAATAGTACAGAAGAGCATGCCCATAGTAAGCTACATTCCGAATTTCAACCATCTACCTAAAAAAATGTAGAAATTATGAAGGGATACACAGTTAAGACATTATAAAACCAATAAGTAGCTCCATTCTTCGGCTACTTAATAATATAGATTATGAGCACTCTTGAGCAATCGTGTGTCGACAAAGCGATTGCACGTGCGCGCGCCGATGTCAGTAATGCTTAAAAGATGAACAGAAAGTAACAATGTATTCCTTCTTGACAAATCGATTGTTATATGAAATGCCATTATCTTTGTATTCTTTACACTCACTGTTTTAGCACGTGAATTCGACTTGAAGGGTCCACGAAAAATTCTGAAAATTTGATACGGCTGAGCTAAGACTTTGATGGTGATATTTCTGAAAACAGAATTTGAAAAAGTTAATTCGTTTTCAAGTTATAGTGCAAACGGCGGACGGCCGGATGAAGGTACAGACCAAGGGCGCATAAGTAGCTTTTATGCTAAAGCTCCTAATAATTAAGGTTCTACATATCTGGAATTCTTAGGAGCTTTAGCATAAAATTCTGCATGAGGTTCAAACGTGGTACAGTGAACGGGATCTAAGCGTTAATCCTCTAAAAAGGATACAACTCCTATTAATCGAATACCAATCTTGTTTGGTGGCAAGGTGACTCTTAATAGTAGGTATCAAGGTAACTCTTGATAGTAGGTATCAAGGTAATAATTGATAGTAGGTTGACATGGAATAAACATCTTGGTAACAAACATCGTTAATCGTTAATCGTCAAACATATATATTCTTATCTCTCACCGATCCTTCCTGGATTCACTAAGCGCAAATCCATAATTTTAAATGTGGGCATTACTGTATCTACGACTGCCGAAACTTTGGATAATAAACAGCAAATGGATCTAGTTTTCTTTGATTTTAGTAAGGCCTTTGACAGTGTTTCGCATAACCGTCTACTACAGAAGTTGCATTATAAAGGTTTCGCTGTTCCACTGTTAAATGTAATTCGCAGTATGCTTGATAGTAGGTCAATTAGGATAAAATATAAGGATAAATCTTACTCGGAAAAAAAATCACCAGTGGCATTCCTCAAGGTTCCCCGCTGGGCCCTTTATTTTTTATTATTTATCTTATTGATCTGGATTATTACTAGCCTATGCTGATGACATTAAAATATCCCGCCGTATTAATGATTTCACTGATTGTAGGATCCTTCAGGAAGAAATCGATAAGATGTCGACATGGTCTGCCCATAATGGAGTTAAATGCAGCGAAAACACTTGTACTCTCCTGTTATAGATCGAGTTCTCCGTTTTTATATAATTATAAAATCAATTCCACAGATATTATCAGAGTGCAGGAAGTGACTGACCTTGGTATCTCATATTCTTTTAAGTGCTCTTTTAAAAAACATATTCGCACTCTTACCCTTTGGTTCTCACGCATGCGGGGTATTGTTAGAAGATTGAGCAAAATTTTGCCTTCGTTTACTTTTTTAACACTGTCTTTAACTCAAATTATCTTAAGTAAATTGACATACGGTCTGGAGATTTGGTTCACTGGTATGGATCATCTCTCGTTAAGACTCGAACATAAAATTTTATCCATAATTAATATTATTAATTCATTATCGCGTTCTTCATCATCTAATAATTTGATTCTTTTCTCTTTAAGACTTAAAGCTGAATTTGCTACTCAGCGTTTTTTAATTAATATTCTTAGTGGTAATTTCGAGGCTCCATTTTTCTTGCAGAGCATTGGCTTATCTATCGCTAGTATTACTAACCGTTCTGGTTTAACATTGTCAAATAGATTTTACAGAACAAATTTGAAATTTTGTGACTTAAGAGCCAAAATGGCTTCAAGTTTTAATAGTAACAATAAGTATGTAAATTTTTTTTAGTTGATTTAGTTTTGTTCTCTTTCCTTTTTCCTTTTTCATATGTTCTCTTTCTCTTTTTTTTTCCTCATTGACCCGTTTTGGGGCAATTTTTGCCTGTGGGGGTCAACCTCTGGTGTGGTACCATTGTCTGTAATAGCCATGGTTCTTCTACCGGGTTGATACATAATAATAAAATTTAAAATAAATAACCAAATTAGCATTTTTAAGAAGTAGAGGGATCCTAGGTAAATCTTGGGGCCTTAAACCAAAATGGTGTATTCACTGTATACATCTGTATTATAATTATTAGACTTTGATTTACTGTGTTCTGGTTTGAAGGCGGAAGATCGAGCAACTGACAGTTAGGACTAGACTTGCTTCTCTTCAGAGGTTGGCGTGTCTGGGAACAACGGGTGCTCTGTCCACAACACTGACCAGGCCCATGAAAGTCATATTTTTATGGTCCCACTTGACATTTATATTTGAGGAGTTGCTAGGGAAAGCTCTTATCATTTGGGAATAAGGTTAACTTCACCGGGCCGAATTCTCATCCTTTTATTATCCAGATTATGACCAAATGTATTTTACAAATGCCCTCCCCGATGTATGGAAGCTCGAACTTTTCCTGAGCACTCCTACGAGGTCATTATTGACCCCGCAACAGAGCGGGGAAAGGGGATTAAGCGTTATATGGTATACGGATGGCTCTAGACAGAATGGCAACGCCGGCCTGGGAGTTTACTGTGACAACCACAAGACCTTTTTCTGTCGAAGTTGGAGTTCTTGGCTGACTGAGAAATTGGCCATTTTCAGTTGTCTACAGATATGTATTGAGAGATCTTACGTACGTAAAGATATTTTCATACTGTGTGAAAGTCACGCGGCCCTTAAAGCTATTAAAACTATCAAGGTAGCATCTATATTATCCTTGGAATGTAAACAACTCTTGCGGGACCTGGTTCTCCATAATGTCGTAACGTAGTTGGCAATGAGGTAGCTGATACCCTCGATAATCAAGGCGCCAAATCGACACCTTTTGGACATAACCCTTTCTGCGGTATCTCTAAGCAAACCGCAATTAGAGATATAAATATCATCACAATTAATGAAATGCAGGGAAGGTGAGAACAGACCACCGATTTTTATTTTATTTATTTACTAGCAAAGGTACCCGGCGTTGCCCGGGATAATTACACTTGTAGGTAAACAGAACAATCTCAAAAAATTAAATTAAATTTTGCAATATCTTAAAAATAAACACATGAAAATGCTTAGAATTAATACAGTAAAAATTCTAAATTTAATTTCGAAAAAAAACTTTTAAAGGATGGAACTCTCCAATAATTTCTTACTCAGGTAATCTTACTTCAGATGTACACTCGATGTTGTTGCAATTTTACTCTTCTCTCGATGTCTTGAAGCAAAACTTGGCCTTTCATCACTTTGTGTAGTCTAGCGGTCGCTGATTCTTCTATTTACTTGCTTCCCATTTGCTCAATACAGCACGGAACTAAAGGAGTACTTCCTCTGTCGTCTTTCCACTCTTTCTCAATAGTCTGCTATCTATCCATTATCTCCAGTTACTGATCATTTTTAAAGATTTTCAAGAAATTGTTAAGTACTAAGAACTCTCTTTTCTAAGAAAAGCCTGAATAACAGGAATTCTATGCATTGTTACAAATTGAAACTTATCCATATTGCATCATCATTTTATGTTCATTGTTATAATTCTTGGAAAGGATTGCTTTATCATTGCATCATCATTTTGTGCTCATTGTTATTGGTGAATTGCGCGTTGATACCATTGTTGATATCTATTGTTAGACAAACTTTTTCTTGCATTGTTGGTCATGAGATATATATTATTGGTCCGTGCAGAGTGTTTGTGAATTGCGTGTTTATACCATTGTTGATACCTAATGTTGCACAAACATTTCCTTGCATTGTTGGTCATGAGATATATATTGTTGATCCGTGCAGAGTGTTTTGCATTGCGTGTTTATACCATTGTTGGTACCTATTGTTGCATAAACTTTACCTTGCATTGTTGGTCATGAGATATTTCTCAATAATATGCCCTGCCATAACCATGAATATCGATTTTTTATCGATAATTATTATTTTTCCGAAATCTGCGGTAGACAGTGACCTTCCTCATGCTTTGAAGGTCAAGTATCCAAAATTTCATCAAGATCGGAATAAAACTGTAGATTTGTATAAAAAACATAAAACCCACAAACATCCTTCTTTATATATATAGATAGATAGAAGATAGATTTATTCATTTACTTATTTTTTATTTTAATGGAACCCAATACGTCCATCCAGGGCCTGTATGGCCAGAGGCCGACCAGTTGGGTCCCTGGATGAACCTTGATTGACGACTGCTGTATGATCAGAGACATGATAGGCTCATGATCAAGAAACTTTCCCCGAGCATAACAACCGGCATTATACAAACTAGTAGTATTAAGTTACGCATTATCATGGGCTTTCTCATGGTCATGCTTTATTGAAGAAACAACTTCACAGGATGAGGATGTATAAGGATGAGCCTCACGTCGGGTCATCCCATACTTGAGGTCATCCACCAGGAATCAATGGGGAGCCTAACCTGTTTCCTCTTGGTTATTTTCATGGGTTTTGGCGCAAAACTTCTCTCGTTAGAATAGGTACCATGGGAATCCCTGGTACTCCACCGCTCGCCCTACATAACCCATAATAATAATAATAGACCACTTTTGTCATGCACGGCTCAATGGAAGAGAGCTTCACGTGCGCAGTCCAGTTCTATTATCCATATCATTGGTACCATCACATTTCCATATTTTATCTAGATTGTGATAACGTGAGGTTGACTTGTATAAACATTACAGTATTACCTATCTATAACTAACACGGTTAGAGCGAACACCCGCATACAGCGAAAAAAAATTTGGTCTCAACCCCGCCAGCCTATTTTCTATGCACTTTTACATGTTATCTAGTTGTTACCCGCGGCTTCGCCCGCCCGCGCCATCTGTTGAGGGGAATTACAAAGTAAAAGCAGATAATTTTAAATGAAAACCCCAGAAAGTGGGGAAGGGGGGGGGTCGTAGGGGGCTGATTTTTGGCGATAGAGCAGGTCTTTATTGATAAGCTTGCCCTGAAAAAGTCGTTAGCTCAAACCGTCTAAGAGGAGATAGAATTACAGATAAATAAATAAATACACGCAAGAGTTTTAGTATATAGATTGCGAAATGTTTTTGAAAGACATTCTAAATGTTTTTAAAGAAATTTGTTACGAAGATAGCACCGATATTTACTGTAAGTCGATCCTATTCGCGTCCAATTGTAATTAAACCGATCATGTGATCCATATGATCATTCTGACTGGACAGCTTGCAACAACTGTTGATGACGAGCGCCACCTTGATGACCTTACTTGTTACAGTACTAAAACGAACCTGTCACATTGTCGAAATGGGAAAACAAGGAATCTCAAAATTTTATTTAGGAGGCAATGCTTTGTTGTGCTTGTTCAGAATACATTCGGAAAGCTCTGGTTTTCCTCTTCATTGTCTTACAGTCGTCTACATTGAGCCTCCATTACAGTCCGGAAACTTTGGTAAGATTTTACGATATTTTATTTCTTTTTATCATCATGTGCTGTAGCATGTCCAGGCCACTGACTGCTCGGAATTTTATTTACAGTCAGTAAGATAACAGTCAATTTAATCTTTCCTAGTGTATTTTTTCGAGTCATCCAGTCAGTAAATTTTTCTATCATGTTTAAACGAAAGCGAAATGCTTTATCCTTCGAGTTTAATTTAAAGATATTGGATGTATTATAAAATCCTTCCGTGAAGAAAGATGACGTAGCAAAGGAATTCAAAATTCAATCGACACAATCAACGCTGATAAAAAATTCTTGACAAAATATCGTTCAGACGAAAGTTTTGATAGTTAATTTAAATTACATAATTTTAGTAAAAAAAATTTTTATAAAATCGTGAAAACAGAAAATCTTAGATTTTTTTTAAGATCATGAATAAAATTAGTTAAACATATGCCTAGCTTTAATACATTTTTATTATATTTCGGATATAACAAAAATCCAGATATAACAAAAAGAAACCGGTTCCCTTGGATTTCAGTATTGGCGGGTGATACTTTTTTAGTAACAACTTTATGCAAAATAAAACGATGGAAGACTCTTAAAGTGTTATCACGTATAATTACTGAAAGAAAAAATTTATAAGCTGACATGCGAAAATATCATCCGGATGAGAAGATAAAATACACATATACATATCTGAGTGTTTGTTGTGCGTGTGATGAGGAGTGCTTATCGATGTCTTCTCTGCATCACCAAGATGCTCTTATTCTTAAACGACTCACTAGTTAGGTCTAAATTAGTCTATGGAAGTACTGTTTATGCCTCCGCTTCAAAGAGTACTTTGATGCTGTTAGATCCCGTCAAAAACTTAGGCATAAGACTTGCCACAGGAGCTTTCCGAACAAGTCCGGTAGAGAGCCTTTATGTGGATGCTTCTGAACCCCCGTTATGGTTTAGAAGAGCCAAACTCCTCCTCAAATATGCTCTTCGTGCACATGGCGAAAGTATGCATCCAGCTTTTGCCTGTTTATTTGATCAACCTGGGATCCCCCGCCCCCCATCATAGTTTTAGAAGCCTCAACAATTTGTTTCAAAATCCTCTGGGGAGCTTGAACCTTTCATTTCTAGCCATGCACAGCCAAGAAGTCAGAAATGTTCCTCAGTGGAGCCCTCCCCAACCATTTATTATTTATAACATGTTCGCTGGAAAGAAACCGAATTTTATAGAAGCCGAAATTAGGGCACTTTTTAAAGATTTTTTAGAAACCCTTCCAGATGGTTATCACATATACACAGACGGGTCCAGATCAGTTGATGGAGTCGGCTGTGCATTCCCCATAGACAATTCGTTTTTTCCTACCATTTGTCAAATAAGTTTTCCATCTTCTCAGCGGAATTGGTAGCCATAGCCAAAGCACTAGAGATCTCTTTTAATTATCCAAATGACAACTTTTGGATATTCTCTGATTCCCTGAGCGCTTTGCAGTCGTTGGAATCATTCAATTCTGACTGTCCTTTTGTTCAAAGAATCCAGGAATATCTTTATTACTTGGATTCCCAAGGTACCAGAAATAATTTTGTCTGGATCCCTAGTCACATGGGTATCCAGTAAAATGAACGGGTCGATAAGGCGGCAAAAGACGCTGTTACTCACTTACCGATCTCTGAGTTACTTTCAATCCCCGAACATTTGTATCCGTGATCTCCAAGAAACTCGTATCTTCTTGGCAGGAGTTTTGGTCTCTTAACCCAGCGAATAAATTATTTGAAATAAAGCGTGCCATCTCACTGTGGTCCTTATCTTAAGTAACAAACAGGCGAGAGGATGTCGTTCTTATTCGGCTTAGGATTGGTCACAGCCGTCTTACTCACATCCATTTATTAAAAAAAGAACCAGCTCCATTGTGTTCCTGTGGAGCAATGCTGACTATTAAGAATATTCTAATACAGTGCCCTTTACACACTAATTTACGACGCTCATTAGAGCTAAATTATTCACTAGATTTTTTATTGGGGAACAACCCTATGATTTTTAAAAAAAGTAGTTCCGTTTTTAAAAATTATTCATGTTTTTAAATTCATATAATTATCCTTTTCTTGCTTTTGCATTGTATATATCTGACCACTAAGTATATGTTTATTTAGTGCCTTTACACGCAAATTATATTCACCAATTTCGTCTTAGGGGACAACCCTTAAAAATGAATTTTAATCATTTACTAGCTAGCTAGTGCCTATTACACACTAATTTACATTGCTCATTAGAGCTACAATATTCATGACATTTGTTATTAGGGGAGAACCCTAGAATAAAGTTTGGTTTTAAAAATTTGTGATTTTAAATCCCTATAGTCATACTTTTTATTGCTTTTGCATCTTTGTAATGCACGTTTTGACGTAGAATACGTCTTACGTTTCGAGACTAGGATGCCACGCTTAAATCGTGAATGTCACGAAAAGTCTTGATCACGAAAACTTTAATAACGTGAAAACTATTAATGATAGAAGAATAATCCATATCGCATTAGATAGAGTATAGAACAAAGCATGTTTTAGACCATTACTGATTTCGTGCTGACCTCATTGGCTGACGCAATCACAGTGCAAAGTTAAGTCAGAAAATCTGCTCTATGGCGGATATTAAATTAGTCTAGCTCCGGCTTCCTTTGTGCCGACGTGTGAGGTGTCATTTGTTTTATCTTTCTGCGCTTTATAACTTTAAACCTCAATATTTAATAGTGTCTAAGATATCGGCCTTCGAAGTGTGGAAATTTCGCAAAAATTACAGAATTTCCAAATTTATGTGTAATAAACACGAGAAAAATTATAGAAACCGTCACAGGAATATAGATCGAGAGATGGGGAATCCAAAAACACCCGGATGTTCGATTTGAGCGTCACTGAGCTCAGCAGGAACACCTCAAAGTTGAGGCGCCGCGCCGCCAAGTTGAACTATTGCTAGATACGAATGCGCCAATAACTGAGATTTCGACGCAAATAACATATCTGATGACATAAACGATTCTACATGGACTGATAGAATTCAACCAGTGGAAAGTCCATAACGAGCCATAACCGTTAACATTAACAACGTCTTCATCAAATATGATGTAAGTAAGGAGCGACATATATGCGAAAATTTGGGAGACTGAATTTATATTTCGTTTTATATTCATTAACAATGAAATTGGATATTCATGTAATGTTTATAATAGACTTTAGTTTGAGCAGGACTTGAAGCGCCCACATAACAGTTGTGTGAAATGTTTGATCCATCAGTTTCATCAGTCCATTGTGAATGATTTCATGCTGTGCATTCACTGATGAACAAATTTTAAACAATTTGATACGCTGCAGATGTGTGCCTAAGTCGCGGGATATAGTATATTCTGCGTCAGACATTTGATGAGCCACATTTGTATACTAGTCGCCAACATTTCGACCGTTTTGCCAGAACAGATACACAAAGCTAAGAAGAGACGTGCAGTGATGGACAAAGAAGATTTAGATGAAAATTCAACAGGCTAAATCTATGAATCAAAAAGATGATGAGAGTCCGGCAGAATTAGTTAGCACAAGTTTAGCTGATTTTTATTGCATGGTAGGGTAGATGTACCAGTAGTTGACAATCCACGATTTAAAGGCTTTTAATAAAGTAACAAAGCAAGAAAAGGGACTGGGGTTGCCACCTCTTATTAAACAACGTATCAGGCTTCCCAGAAAAGTAAAATAACTAGGAACTTTGCTCCCTATTATGGCCGCAAACACGTGTCGATTGTTCAATGCCTTATCGAGTCGAAAAAACCTTGTAATTAAATTTTACGCGAGGGTTTGAGTACTTGAATTTATTTCATGAATGTTATGCAATATTTGTTATTAATTTTACGTGAACCTTTTTGTGTGATCAGTGGACAATACTTCTAGTAGTAACAGAATTTCTGATGACTAATTTGTTAACTGTTTTAATCCACCGTCAATTACTAGAACCCAGATATGTAGTGTCACTAGTAATTGACATAACCTGTCAATGATTGATAATTTCTGTGTTTAAAAAAAAACGAACACAAAATATACTAATGTGGTTTAGAATGTAGGGTAATAATAAGGAAACATGATGATTTTAAGTGTAACTTCTGAATTTCCAGTATTTGACCTAACTGTGTCAATTATAGGAACTTGACTGTCAATTTCTAGATCACCCACTTTGACATAAATCTTCTAGGCCCTATTCGCCGATTCTTTTTGTTGGTCCTGAATCTTCACAGAGACGATCAACACATAGCCCAGGAAAAGTTATCTTCCAATAAGAAAACTATATTCTGTTAACTATGATAAGACGTAGCATAGGATGAATTGGATGAATTTTGCAAAGTAGGAGAACAGTTGTCAAATATCAAGTTTTTCTATGAACAAATTGTTGGCCAAGATCTGATGATACTACATTACTGGAAAACACCTTCATTTTCTATGGTCTTTGCACTCTACATGGGAGTAGACTGATTTTATTTATTATTTCAAAGGGGAAAAAAAGATACATGATCAATATGAACAACTTAAGTTTTAAAAAGCACAATTTTAGTTATGTTAAATACTTTACACATTCTTAAAAATGCTTGATTTCTTCAGCTACTTTTGAATGTTATCAATTTCTTTTGTAAAAATATATAATAAAAATGTGTAATTAAAATATTGTCAATAACTGGTGAAACTGCCTGTCAACTTCTGGCGCATTAACTGTCAACTACTGGTGATTCATGCATTAGTTAAAAAAAATGTAATAACTTAATCGCTTATAAAGTTATAATAATTGTACAGAGATTGGCGCATTCTGCATTCTATATACAATATAATGATATAATTAGAAAAGTTTCAAAATACAATTTGATTTACGTACACAATTTTGTTTCACAGTAATGTCTTAAACTGTCAATTACTGGTACATCTACACTAAACACCGGTAATGAATATAAGACATATCAAGAGAAAAGATGTTGATGATACATATGGCCATGAAGCCACTGAAAAACAAAATACTGATAATGAAAACGATGGAGTCTATGACATTTTTAGTTCAAACATCAATACATATACACGCAGAAATGTGGGCACAGAATGATTAGATACCATCATTATAGCATCGATGACACAATCAATTACAAGCCTGAAATGGTTACATTGTTCTATCCATTTCGCAATGAAGTTGTAGATGTATTAGATGGTCACAAATTCATCCAACTGTACGATGCGAACGAGGTAAACATTTTAGCCAGAAGGAAAGAATACGAAAGTAACAGATATAGATGCATCGATGGAAGAACGTAGAGAACTGTGCAAGAAAGACGACGACATTGCAAACAACTTGAAAAGAGAACAAAATGAAGGATGAGTACATGCGAAGTGTTGTTGGCGAGGCGGGTTATGAGAACAACGTTGAATTCGAATACGAGACCGGCAAGGCTATCGCACTTGTAGTAGAAAGTGTAGCAAAGTGATGTCCAAACATCTGCAGAGTAATGTGAACAGAGAGAGTTGCTCTTAGAATTTATACCCAGAATATGCACACGTGATAGCGAATGCATACATGTGTACTTGGCCCGTACTGCTGGCGATGGCAAAATATTTACGATAAAAATTAATAATGGAAACATTAAAACTTAAATTGATTCGGACAACGGCAGAATACATTTCGTAATGCTTATATAGTCTGTGCATCCACTGGTAAGGCTGCAGTGAAATTGAACGGGAACACTCTGCACTGTTTAGAATCTGTACACTCTGTATTTAGAATCGCTCCTAACGTCCTACAACAATATCATCGCCAATTCCTTTCTGTGAAATGTGTAATAATTGATGAGATAAGTATGGTCAGTTCAGACGAGTGATGCCCAATATCATCGACAATTCATTTCACTTGTCATGAGTGATGTGCCAGAGTAATGAAATATTCTCAACTATACTGACAAAGATCGGCAATGGTGAAAGATTGCTTCTTCAGGAGAAAGCAGTTGATTTAGAGAAGATTAAAAGTAAACAATGGTGCCTGGAAAATTTGCCCAATGTAGTTAGGCTGTATCATCGCAACAACGGCGTTTATCTCCCAACAAGAATGCTATCATGTATTTTGCCAATAATAAAATTAATGGTTATGGCCGCAGAAGTGTATTGTCGAATTTGGAGGCTTGCAACATCCTACATGCTACATAAACTGACTCACTTTACATGTTGAGAGTGAACATCGATATGGACGATGGATTTGTAATTGGTGCGTTCGGTGTACTCACAAGGGACCGTAAAAAAGGAAGCTAATTTTGTATGAAACAATGACGAGGTCCTTGGATAAGTGCGTGAAAAATATCAGCGGCAGACATCAACGAGTTTCTGAGTTATAGTCGTTTATTGCTCCCATTATAAGTCTATTAAGCAAATCCGGAAATGTTTGAAATCAATTTTCTAATATAGTTTATTGACCCTGTGCTCACTCCTGTACAACATGTGAAAGAGATGAGTGTAGTAGGTTATGGTTGTGAGTACGAAAAGAAAGAAACGAGTGAACAACATCCACAGCATCAGCAAAAACAATCCATCTGTCGTTTAAGGTTATAGTTGCGAAATGAAGAAATGAGAACGAATCAAATGTAAGCCACCTTTGATATCCAAGTTCAAAGACAACATAAATGATGCTTTGAAATGGACAGCGATCACTAAACGTACAGCGAACATCAATTTAGGTAGCACGATCAAATGTAAACGTGAACAGTTCCCATTGGTGCCAACCGCTGAGATCACGGCACTTAAATCCCAATTTGATCGTATCTTCGTTGATTATGATTTATCACAACATAATCAACTGGCTAATGTTTGGATTGAATAGAGTAACCAGTATAGATGGATTATATTTAACTAACTCCAAAGACTACTGTGATTGCTATGTCACTCCAGATAGTCAAGCACCTTCGATGAAAAAGTTCAGAGACGAATACGAGAGACAGAATCGCACATTCTGCTAACATTCATCAAACGCGTAAAAATTTCATATTAAAAATACAAACAACGACACTGTTAGCTACAACAATGATGATGATTCCATTGAACAACAGAATGTTTTAAACGTCTTAGTTACCAATGTCAATGCACAGAATTTAATAGCGCATGCACAGTACTTATTACATCTGATTACTTGGCAACAAGTGAGACTTGGGTGAATACAGGTGAATCTGTACAATGAGATGGATTCGAATTGAAGACACAAATGAATCAGTCTGGTTGTATTAGATCCGATGCACTCACCAAACATGGTATAATAAGTTATAGGAAAGCAGGCGGTGTTGCGATCTTCAGAAATATTAACTCTTTAACCGAATGCGAACATACACTGATGGACTGGTCAAACTATAGATGACTGATTGACGCTGGTATCGGTAATATTTGTATGGTTAAAGTGTGGTGAGATTTATCTAGGCATTGTTTAAAATCACATTAATATTCGATATCTGATATGGCAATGTTGTTGTTCAGTGCAATGATGAAATATTCACCAGCAACTACACCTATCAAAGACAACATGGAGGTGGATACTGATGTGCAAATTATGATATTTGGAGACTTCAATATAGATGCTATATTAAACTTACAGCTCTTGGCTTTGTGAAGAAACGTTTCAATTTAGATTACACGCCCATCTAATCACCTACTACATTGGGTGGCAGTACTACAGATTTGATATTGAATCATTTGTATCATACTTCTCTTATCACAGACCACTGCTTTGTAAGTTGTGAATGCCTTATAATTAAGGTTCGGTTAAAAATACCGAGTCTGGTTAAAAAAATTATGAAATATTGCAAGGGTATTGAACATGTCAGAAATAAAAAAATTTAAATTATGTTGTACCAAATGATTTCTTATTCGCCATGAAGCCACAAGACGTATTCTACGACTTAACTAGCGGCCGTGTCCCAACACAGCCCCGTACAATTTTTTATTAATTTTTTCATCTGAGTTTTTTAAACCTTTGGGCCATAAACTCTGGGTATTTAAACTTTTTTGTCGGGCGCAAATTGACCGTAGCAGCCGACGCTCTAAATTTTCAATCAACCAACCATCTCTGCATCTCTGTTTCATATCCGGATATTAAGTTGTTATTTGAAAAGAAATAATTTTATTGCGATTGCATCGGCTTGTCACTCATCATTCGAAGAGAGACCTGGCTGACGCTAGGACAGTAACACACAACTCTTGTCATAGAAATGGAGTTTGCAAGCCAGTTGGAACAGGAAAGAGGCGTTTGAAATGTGCAGCCACACAACGAATGGGAAAAATGTGTCCTGCCAACGCCACCTAATAAACAAAGTCTGCCGACTGACAATGGACCACTGTAGGTAATGTAAGAATAAATTACGTTTCAGTTGGCGAGCTCTGATTTTTAGGTGGCGTTGGTCCAGCCTATTTTGACCAGGTATTAGCTTAGGGTCATTTCGTCACTAGGGAATAAACCACGTTTCGGCGCAGAATCCGCCAACAGATTTTTGTGAGCGACGGATCGCTTAAAGAGAACTGTGCTTAAAATAATTTAATTGTTTTGTAATTAAAATTCTTATTATCAGAAAGTGTTAATAGTGAATAAATTATATTTTAAACAAGCTGTGATTTCCTGAATGATGACAACACACGAGAAACATGATTGGTGACCCAAGAAGAAATACAGTTGCGCTTCCATAGATGCACGCCTCATGGATCAGAATTCATTGAAATACACTACCCTATGTCACAAGATTTGGGAGGCATTAATTTAAAAACCTGCCAAATCCCAGTTCGTGTGAGAGGAGGCAGGCACAGAAAAGAGAGAGAGTGAAAGCAGATGACGGAAGAGAAGCTAAGTCCAAAGGAGGGAGCGCTAAGTAATAGGAAAGAAAGACGGAAAACATGTGGAAAGGAAGAGAGAGAGAGAGAGAGAGAGAGAGAGAGAGAGAAGGGAAGAGCAAGTTAAGATTTGGATGAGGAAGGAGGAAAGAACGGTCGTGTTGAGGCTATCTTCCTGGGGACCCGGAGCCAAGAGGTGCTTCTAGGCGGGCGCGGGTTAGGTTAGGCTTTATCATTCTTACCGTAATAGAGAAGCCGCGAGTAAACCTCGCTGCCGCGGGAACCACAAGGGGAAGGTGAGCGAAGGGCACGAGAAATTACGCATGGAAGCTCGAATTCGAAGGGCGATAATACGTCGTTAGGTGGGACTGCCAAATGTCCTATGCCCTCAACTAGTAAGGCGTCCGGAAATATCGTTATTATGGAGCAGAAGCTAGAGGCGCCAGAGACCGGGCAGCGAGTTTTTTTTCCCAAACCATTTTTGCCAACAGACGTGGTTATCGCTAAAACCTGGTGTAAACAAATTGGAATTGTACAGTCGAGCCGAAACTTTTTAGAGACTGGAGTCGGGGCAGTTTATTCAAGAAATGGGCGTGATTGCTTTTCTCAGCACGAGAGATAGCGAAGTAATTTTTGTTAATAAACATTGTAAAATTTAAATGAACAAATCATGAAATAGATTTAATCAAGATATAATCTAAAGTCTAATTAATTATTTAATCAAAATTTAATTGAAAAAAAATGAAATTTATCATGACAAAAAAAAATTTCCTTGTTTTTTTTTGGGGGAGGGGGACAAAATATCCTTATAACTCTAAAACGGCTTATCACAGCCAAACAATTGATTTACAAAAATTATTCGTCTCAATGAGAGGAGTCCGTACATGTCTAACTTATTAACTCTCTATTTATTAACTGTACATGTCTAATTTATTAAATTTACTATCTAGAGGGCTGTGGTACGAATGCCACAACGATTTCTTTATTTTTCGAAAAAAAAATTAATATATAAAAGTCTTAATCAGTTGTCATAAAAATACGTCAGGGCACAGTTTAAGGTACTCTAAGCATAGCCTACAATGATAAGGGATTGTAAGTTATGCTCTAAGTAAGTATCAATTTCGTTTGCGTCAGCTGTTTGCCGTTTCGGAGGATCTGGCTGCTGAAAATTGTCACACGTGCACATACGGAAGATTTTTTTCCAAAATGCTAACATATCTTCTCAAATCATGAGTAAAATCTTCAGAGGAAAAAATTTTTTGATTTTAGGAAATGAACACACAGGATACCTCTCAAGTGGGTTAATAAGCTCTCCAAAATCGGAGAGAACCTTTAATCCAGAAGGAAATACCGGTTTTGATCCCTCCGATTTTGGTTGTTCCATTCCACAGTTTTTGTTAATAAGGTCTCGCTTTATTGATTTCATTTTGATTTGTAACACCTGCCTTCTAGATCTGCATTATAACTAGTTCGATATTTTGTTGTTGTTGTTGTTGTTGTTTTTAATAATTTTTATTTATCATGAACTTTTTTAACATTTTTAAACCAAATAAACTTTGAGACATGACGTTCACTCTGATTTTACTAACACTTAGTCATTTTTGTACTTTGTTTTTTTTAGCAACATTTTAAACTATTCGATAAGATATAATAAATAGATATAATAATTATGATGAAATATGGATAAAATGAACTATTACTAAAGTTTAATCTTTAATGATAGACTTAATTTTGTGACCGCTAATTATTAAGTAGCGATCATTAATTATTAACTTCTCGCAAATTATTATTATTATTTTTTTATATTTACTTTATATTATCTGTTTCTAGTAGCAGCGTGGTTGATTGAATTTAGCTACGTGCACGTAGAGAGTTGTTGGGTCATAAGCTAAGTCAGATTTTAGTGATAACCAAGACTGTTGTGCTTGGCAGAAGTGGTTTGGGAAAAAAAAGTCGCGACCGGGCAGGAGCACGATAATTCGACGTTAGGCCTAAACGACAAAGCTTCTACGCTCTCATTGGTTGAAGATGACGGGTCTTTAAAGAATAGACTGCAATCGTCCGTGGCCGAGCGCTATTTTCGAGGGGAGACCAAAGAAGTCGACGAAAGGAGCCAAGGAGGCAGAACGTTAAGCAAGGACGAATTGCTTTTCGTATTGACGTTGGAGCCGGAAAAATTCCTGAGCAAAAGAGGTAGCAGCGTAAGCGCGTTGAGAAGCTCTTAATTTATTTCCTTACAGTGAGTTGTTCACTTTTAGCGCGAAATTAGAATTTTCCTGTTTGTGTAGTCTTACATATTGCTTAATTATCTGTTGTATGGTATGCGTATTGCAACGTATTAATTCTTGCAAAATTATTTTATCTACCCTGATAGAAATTCCCACTGCGTCGCTCGTTCCAGACGACCAGTTCAATATTCGGGTTCCAGTAATCCTCCCGACAAAAGGGTCACACGACGGGGTCACCGTTGTATAGTGGAGTACGAGAGAAGGCCGCAGAAGTAGATGGTAATTTTAGCGCAAGATTCTTGTGCAACAAGCTATACGTCTGAAATATAAAGTAACCGACGTTATAGCGAATACTGTAATATATTTTGTAAAGCAATTAATAGACTAAAGTATCTTGCTTTGGTTGAATTTAATGTTAAAAGTTGAAGACATTATTTGATGGACCAGTACGGTTGCTGAGCAGCCGTTTCCATGAATGTTTAAATGCGTAATTGTCTTTTATAAAAATAGAATTTCATTCTGAGTGGAATCTAGGACAAGCTAGAATAATATGTCCAGGATTTGTATGCTAATTACAATTAACTTTAATTTTCTGACTGGCTAGTTTTGGCACCAGGTTTGTGTCGAATTACAATTGTTGTAGTTTTCAATATAGTCACTGCCTTTAACTTAAACGGGAAGGCCTGTTTAAAGTTTAATATTATTCTTTTAAATCTAGGCAGTTATTGTTATTCCTTTAGTATGCGAAAAAGCGTCTAATGAAATAAATTTATGCATTTTCATTTGATATATTTTGAATTTTTAAGAATATCAATAAAACAAATTTTCATTTAGCTTACTTTGCTACATTTTTCAAGTCCCACACTTTTCCCCACTGATAGTTGCGTTACACTCTATCACTTTTGTCCTTAAAAGTCATGGGACAACCCTGATTTGCATGAAAATGAGACATTCCTTTGCAATTTCACTGTTGGTATTCTTTCCAGCACTACATAACAGAGAGATGCTATTATGAGATGACGCTTGCGTGAATGCTGTAAGAATGTCTCAAAGAAAAGAGCTTTCAGACTTCCAAAGAGGTACAATTGTTGGATGCCAAAACTGTTAGAGAGACGTCCTAAACATTCCGAGAAATCGACCGTTCACAACGTCATCCAGGCATGGAAAGAGAAAGGCACCACAAGTGTTCCGCCTGGGACTGGAAGATCCAAGATTATGTCGTATTTTAAAATGGTCACTGCAAACCGTAAAATGGTCACTGCAAACCGTCACACATCGCTTGATGGACGGACAAGGTCATTCATAGAGTTGACGGGAACAACTGAGAGCACCCTGACTGTTCGCAGGAACTGCATGCAATGAGTTTTTATGGCAGAGCGGCAGCCCATAAAACTCAACTCAGCACCAGCAATGCAGCGAGGAGATTGCAATGGTGCAAAGAGCGACGACATTGGACTCTGGATCAATGGCGAATGGTTGAATGGAGTGGTAAGTCCCGCTACACCATCTGACAATCAGATGCACGGGTTTGGGTATGGCGTACGTTATCTGCCAAGCTGTGTTGTGCCCACAGTGAAGTTCGGCGGAGGGTCGGTGATGGTGTGGGGGCTTGCTTTTCATGGTATGGGTTGGGTGCAATTGTTTCTGTGGACGGACATCTAAACGCAGAGCGTTCCCAAGACATTTTGGACAACGCAGCACTCCCATCTCTCTGGCAGCACTTTGGCAATGGCCCTTTTCTGTTTCAGCACGATAACGCACTTTGCCATAAATCAAGGGCTGTAGGCACATGGTTGGATGAAAAGAGGGTTCGAGAACTTGACTGGTCTGCCCAGAGCCCCGATCTGAACCCCTTCGAACATCTGTGGGACGTGTTGAAACGTCGATTTCGCGCTTGTGCGGAACGCCCGAAATCCGTGACCGTACTGTCCAAGACACTTAAGGCAAAATGGCGAAAATTACCTGTCTAAACGTATCAAAAAGTTGTGGACAGTGTGCCCCAGAGAGTAGAAGCTGTGATAGCAGCAAAAGGTGGAACAACGAGATACTATAATATGTATATTTTTGAGTGTTTCTGTTAAAGTGATGTTGTCCCATGACTTTTGATAGGGTAGTGCATTTGTCAGCTGAAAATGACATATCCAAATCATTACCGGAGGATTATACAGGGTGAAAATTAATTCCACTGCCAAACTTGGAGTGGTAGTAGGGATAGTCGGAGCAAACAGCTTTACTTTATACCAGTTTTAAGAGAAAAATTTATTTACCAACACATAACAGTTATAGCAGTTGTTCAAAGTGTTTGTGTCGTTCCACACATGGCGGTTGTGGCAATTGAAGAGACCATCCTTGGTGAACTCTTCATCAGAAAACAAAACAAGTTCACCAAACGCGGGATTGACGGCAACATCCCGAAGATACTAGTCGGAAAAGTGATTACGTAGTGGTAGTCGTTGGGTCGCAAAGCCTGCACAGTCTGTTCATGGTATGGATGTTGCCCATTGTCATGCATGACGTTCCAGACAATTGTTTGACTGGTCGTCACAGCATGTGCGACTGCACGGGATCCTCTGCAAACCGTTGCAGTATCTCTTCTTCCACACGCCCTGCTCTCACGTGTCTTGGAATAACAAATATCTATAATTATCTCTAAATATAATCAGTTCAGAATCAACTACGTCCAAAACGAAATTAGAGCCATATTCACTTAAAAAGCGATTGGATATGGCATCCGCAGCAGTGCTAAGTTCTCTAAGGGGGAAGCTCAGTTATTGTCTGCCGTCTTTGTCAGAGAAAAAGACCGTGTGTGGGCCTGTTCCTTCCGTTTTCTCAGCCACAACAATAAATCTGTCCTTTCCCCATGAGATTCTCTCTATTCTTCATTATTTTTATTCCCGAAAAGTTCTCTTCGCCCATATTCGACCGAGGCTTATAAGTGGCTCCCCCTATTCACATGTCTGACGAGCGGTGACGACGATTCTCTGTCCCGCTAGGTATCCGAGGGCGAGGCCATTTCCTTCCATGGCAAGAGCGACCCGCACTCCTGCCCCGGCCTGGATGGGCTCGCCGATGATTTTTACAAGATAACTTGTTCAATCATCAGTAATTATTTCATTAAAGACCTTTCCGGTTCTTCTGTGCCGCCTTCCTACACCCAAATCGTCGACCCCCGTCCAAGCCCAATGAATGGCGTCCGATTACCCGTATCAGTGCCGTTTACAAGATCCTCATGGGCGTTTTGCAAAAACGGCTATCCTGGTTTGCTGAGGACATTATTAGCCTCATTCAAACATGTTCCATCCCCAACACACAATTCTATTCTGCTCGAAATTTAACCTCTCGACACATTCGCTATAAGTTCCCGTAGCTTTCCTTCCCGGATGCATTTTTGCGCGATTGATTTTCCAGGGAGGATGGGAGTTCTTATCGGTGGGGCTTCGTTTGATCTTAAATGTGAAATACGCTCCCTTTTCTGTGCAGTCTCCGTCAACTTCGTCCGTCATTTTCGTTGTGCCGTCCTTCCTCGTGTTGATCTTCCCTCCCCCCAGATGTTCAGTTCAGAAATTCGCGTATCGAAGCATGTCAACACCTGGTTCCTGGTTATAGGCTCGCAGCGCCTGCAGACGCCGGTTAAGAACGCCTTGTGTTTGGTTTTGGAGATGTCCATGACTTTATGCTCGTGCACACATTTTTGACGTAGAATACGTCTTACGTTTCGAGACTAGGATGCCACGCTTAAATCGTGAATGTCACGAAAAGTGTTGATCACGAAAACTTTAATAACGTGAAAAGTATTAATGATAGAAGAATGATCGATATCGCATTCGATAGAGTATAGAACAAAGAATGTTTTAGACCATCAATGATTTCGTCCTGACCTCACTGGATGACGCAATCGCAGTGCAAAGTTGAGTCAGAAAATCTGCTCTATGGCGGATATTAAATTAGTCTAGCTCCGGCTTCCTTTCTGCTACCACAACGTTTGAGGTGTCATTTGTTTTATCTTTCTGCGCTTTATAAAATGGCTTAAAATATAAACCTCAATATTATATAGTGTCTAAGATATCGGCCTTCGAAGTGTGAAAATTTCGCAAAAATTACAGAATTTCCAAATTTATGCCTAATAAACACGAATTCATTGTAGAACAAATTTAAAACTATTAGACACGCTCCAGATGTGTGCCTAAGACGCGGGATGTAGTTATCTTCTGCGTCAACCATTTGTAGACTAGTCGCCAACATTTCGACCGTTTTGCCAGAACAGATGCACAAAGCTAAGAAGAATCGTGCAGTGATGGACAAAGAAGATATAGATGAAAATTTAACAGGCTAAATCTATGAATCAAAAGTATGATGAGAGACCGGCAGAATTAGATAGCAAAAGTTTAGCTCATTTTATTGCATGGTACGTATACACCGGTAATGAATATAAGACATATCAAGAGAAAAGTTGTTGATGATACAGATGGCCATGAAGCCACTGAACAACAAAATACTGATAATGAAAACGATGGCGCCTATGACATTTTTAGTTCAAACATCAATACATATAGACGCAGAAATGTGGGCACAGAGTGATCAGATACCATCATTATAGCATCGATAACATAATCAATTACAAGCCTGAAATGGTTATATTGTTCTATCCATTTCGCAGTTAAGTTGTAGATGTATTAGATGTACACAAATTCATCCAATTATACGATGCGAACGAGGGGAACATTTTAGCCAGAAGGAAAGAATACGAAAGTAACAGATATAGATGCATTGATGGAAGAACTTGGAGAACTGTGCAAGAAAGATGAAGACATTGCAAACAACTTGCAAAGAGAACAAAATAAAATATGAGTACATGCGAAGTGTTGTTGGCGAGGCGGGTTATGAGAACAACGATGAATTCGAATAGAAGACCGGCAAGGCTATCGCACTTGTATGAAAGTGTAGCAATATGATGTCCAAACATCTGCAGATTAATGTGAACAGAGAGAGTTGATCTTAGAATTTATACCCAGAATATGCACACCTGATAGCGAATGCATACATGTGTACATGGTATACTGCTGGCAATGGCAAAATATTTACGATAGAAACTAATCATGGAAACATTAAACCTTAAATTGATTTGGACAACGACAGAATACAATTCGTAATGCTTATATAGTCTGTGCGTCCACTAGTAGGGTTACAGTGAACTTGAACGGGAACACATTGCACTGTTTAGAATCTGTACACCTTGTATTTAGAATCACACCGCAGGGCAAAAGGGTCAGTGGATTGACTCCTAAGGTCCTACAACAATATCATCGCCAATTCCTTTCTGTGAAATGTGTAATAATTGATGAGATAAGTATGGTCAGTTTGGACGAGTGATCCCCAATATCATCGACAATTCTTTTAACTTGTCACGAGTGATGGGCCAGAGTAATGAAATATTCTCAACTATACTGACCAGAATCGGCAATGGTGAAAGATTGCTTCCTCAGGAGAAAGCAGTTGATTTAGAGAAGATTTAAAAATAAACAATGGTGCATGGAAAATTTGCCCGATATAGTTAGGCTGTTTCATCGCAACAACAGCGTTGATGCTCCCAACAAGAATGCCATCATGTGTTATAAGTTGTTTTGCCAGTAATAAAATTAATGGTTATGGCCGCAGAAGTGAAATAGATCCAGCAAGAACAAAACTACACAAGATAGGTATTGTCGAATTAGGAGGCTTGCAATATCCTACATGGTTGGCTATTGACTCACCGTACATGTTGAGAGTGAACATCGATGTGGACGATAGATTTGTAAACGGTGCGATCGGTGTACTTACAAGGGACCGTAAAAAAGGAAGCTAATTTTGTATGAAACAATGACGAGGTCTTTGGATAAGTGCGTGACAAATATCAACGCCAGACATCAACGAGTTTCCGAGTTATAGTCATTTTATTGTTCCCATTATAAGTCTATTGAGCAAATCCGAAAATGTTCGAAATCATTTTTCTAATGTTGTTTATTGACCCTGTGCTCACTCCTGTACAACACGTGAAAGAGATGAGTGTAGTAGTTTATGGCTTTGAATTCGAAAAGAAAGAAACGAGTGAACAACATCTACAACATCAGCAAAAACAATGCATCTGTCGTTTAAGGTTATAGTTGCCAAATGAAGAAATGGGCACGAATCAAATGTAAGCCACCTTTGATTCCAAGTTCAAAGACAACATAAATGATGCTTTGAAATGGACAGCGATCACTAAACTTACAGTGAACATCAATTTAGGTGGCACAGTCAAATGTAAACGTGAACAGTTCCCATTGGTGCCAACTGCTGAGATCACGGCACTTAAATCCCAAAGTGCTACATTTGATGGTATCATCTATGATTATGACATATCAGAATAAAATCAACTGGCTAATGTTTGGATTGAATAGAGTAACCAGTATAGATGGATTATATTTAACTAACTCAAAAGATTACTGTAATTGCTATCTCAGTCCAGGTAGTCAAGCACCTTCGTTGGAAAAGTTCAGAGACGAATACAAGAGATTGAAATCGCATATGCTGCTAACATTCACCAAACGCGTAAATAATTCATTTTAAAAATTAAAAACAACAATACTATTAGCTACAACAATGATGATGATTCCATTGAATAAGAGAATATATTAAACGTTATAGTTACCAATCTCAATGCACAGTATTTAGTACCAGCTTTAAAGCTTTCTCAGCCTGTTATGCAAATTTTGCAATGTGTAATCGTTGTTGGGGCGAACCATGCGTGTGCCTTGAAGGGGTGCTGGTCATAATTCATTGATATGACCGTGTACATGGATTCGAATTGAGAACACAAATGAATCAGTCTGGTTGTATTAGATCCGATGCACTCACCAAACATATAATGGTGCAATAAGTTATAGGAAAGCAGACGGTGTTGCGATCTTCAGTAATATTAACTATTTAACCGAATGCGAACATGCACTAATAGACTGGTCAAACTATAGATGACTGATTGACGCTGGTATCGGTAATATTTGTATGGTTAAAGTGTGGTGAGATTTTTACTAGGCATTGTTTAAAATCATCCTAATGTTCGATATCTGATATGGCAATGTTGATGTCCAGATGCAAAGACAACATAGAGGTGGATACTGATGTGCAAATTATGATTTTAAACTTATATATTAAACTTACAGCTCTCGGCTTTGTGAAGAAACGTTTCAATTTAGATTACATGCCCATCGAATCACCTACTACATTGGGTGGCAGTACTACAGATTTGATATTGATTCTAGTCTGTTGACATTTGTATTATACTTCTCTTATCACAGACCACTGATTTGTAAGTTGTGAATGACTTATAATTAAGGTTCGGTTAAAAATAACGAGTCTGGTTAAAAAATTATGATATATTGAAAGTATATTGAACATTTTATGTCAGAAATTAAAAGTTTTAAATTGTGTTGTACAATAAGAATGATTTTGTCCCAACACAACCCCGTACAATTCTTTTTTTTTTTTGGATCACCCTGTATGAGGCACCAAGCATCAACTTACGAAGTTACCGCAACGATTAATCGGAATTATAATAATCACACCCAGATTCGTATAAGTAACGTGATCGAATAGTGGTTTTAATTTAGAAGATTTAATGATCCATCAGAAAATACAGGGTAATTCAAAATAATGTCCGGCATTTCAAAATTTTACTATGCATTTATTTTATAACATAAACTAACCAGACCGTGTTTAATTTGCAGGAAAACTCAAATATTTTTAACCTTCCCGCAATTGGAGGCCGTGGTGGCGTTTGTGTCGTGATAAAAGTAAAGATGGTGGCTGTAAATGTAAAGAAATATAGTTTGCGTCTTGGAGTATGCAAAAACAAACTCTATAATTTTAGTCCAGCCAGCATTTCGTAGGCAATTTCATAAAGATTGCCTTACTGACACAAGCGTCCGTAAGTAGTATTGTCAGTTTCTGGAAACTGCACATCTGTAAACGCAAAAGCACAGGAAGGCCACGTGTAAGTGAAGAAAAGGTGGAAGCAATAAGGGTCAGGTACACCCGCAGCCAGCAGAAATCAACTCGTAAAGCTAGTCGTGAACTGCACTTTCCACAAACAACTTTGTGGCACGTGTTGAGGAGACGATTGAAAATGAAACCATATAGATTTCAAATAGTTCTAACAGATGAAATCGCCTATCGTCCAACATTGACTATCGTCTTGACATTGTCCGGGTGATTCGAGGGAGTCACATAGAACATTTGTAATCCCAGAAGCATAAATATTTGAGTTTTCCTGCATTTTAAACCCGGTCTGGCTAGTTTATGTTATAAAATAAATGCATAGAAAATTTTTGAAATGCCGGACATCATTTAGAATCACCCTGTATAGTGAAGAAAAATAAAATATTGATCAAAAATTCAAATAATATTTTTTGACAATCATTAAGATTTGCAACAGCAATGGGAATAAATAAGAAAGCAGCGAGTTCTTACGTCAAACTTACAACCGCAATTCTAGCAATTATTTTTCTTCCATAATTGTCATAAAGACATGCATATTAAAGTGTCATGAAAACACTTTATAGGATTTCTGAAAGTTTTTTATTACTATAAAAATTAAAAAAAAAACAAGTGTTACAACTGAACACTCTAAAAACCCAGTGTTTCTCCTGAACACTGCACAGTATTAGCTATATACCAAGACATTCACAACAAACATATTTGACACGTTGCCGAAACCTTTCTAGGATACGAAGTAGTCGTATCAAAGAATAATATCTGATGCATAACCATCCGCAACATAATTGTCAAAATTAATACAAATTAACATTTACAATAGGTAATGGCAATGTCACATGTGCTACTCTTGAAACACTATGATCAAAAATCATAAGCATTGGTCAAATCCCGACGAATGTATAAACATTCAAGAAAAGTAGGTTTTTAATAAAAGCTCCAAGAAAAACGAAGAATTGCATTTGGTTCTAGGTTGTCCAAGAAAAATTTATAATCTAAAAAACGAAAATAGAAAAATAAATATATTTAAAGTTGAATGACTCCCCAGCCGAAAAGAATTATATTAACAGCTCAGCACATAAAACAACATGTTCTAAAGGAAACAAATTTTACATGAAGCAGTATTGTTTAAGACCTACACAAACCGTTCTCGTAAATATACAGTTTTAAAAATATAAACAGTCCACTCATGGCCACTAAACGAGAAGGATGTATATGATGAAAAGCTAAAGCTTAATGCCGAAATCCAATGATATGGCTACGTTGGGTAGGCCTCTCGTCAAAAGGTCCATGGCTGGGCTGGAGCAGGAGATGTGATGAGCTGCTAGTCAGCTGATGAAGTGAATTGGCAAGCTATTGTAGCTAAAGTTATTCCACCACGGCCAACCAAAGCCAAGCACGTGGCCATCGCGCTAAACACAGATGTTCAGCGGCAGACAAAAATTACAAGGGAAGCATTACACAACATTGTTGAAAAAAAAAATACAAAGAAATATTTGGAATATAAAATTAAATGTAATTGCTATTGAAAAGTTTAGGACTATGTGGTGGAGAATGGATCACTCAAAATTCGTTCTTCACCAGACATTATATCTGGATAAACTTTAATATTCTTAAATGACTCCTTTATACTTTACCTTAATCTCTTTTGTTATTTCCCCTCTCTATCAAACGCAATTGCACAATTACAACTCCTCCAAATTTCCTTTCTTCCTTTAAAGTGGACAATTGGCGCCTGTTTTAATTCAATCTCACTCAAGGCTTACCTAATCAAATATCAAAGATGAAACTGCTGCATTCTTTAATTTTCTAAAACAATGCCATAACGTTCAGACAGCTCAGTCCGAGTTCCTTCCATCCGATCTTATGATACCCCATTCGAATTTATGTTTTGTCGCCCACATACCAAGGTGAGCTGCAGAAGGCAACGACTCCCTCCCCTCCTACCCTCACCTCCTCGAGGATCACCGTCACTGCTGTCGGCGCGTACCTTTACTTGATTGATTTTTTTTCTAACAGTTATCGAATCGTCTCCCTTCTTATTACTTTTTTGCGACAGACCAGCATGAATACACATCGCTGAACTTGCAGGTGCGAATTCCAACAATATTTAATATTTCCATACGTCATTCTATCGTTCGTTCGTTCATTCACTCATTCATTCATAACTTCCTTTTTAACAATCTTCTTTATCATCATTTTTTAGGCTTTCAAGTTGAGTCGCTCACATTCGACTTTGGAGGAGCAAGAGGAGGCCTAATTTAGGCTTAACCATCAAAGCTATATCAGACATTTCAGCTAATTCTCTTGATTGCTTCTCGACCTACCTATGACTAAGATCAAAGTATGAATTGTTGTAGAGATGATGAATTTTCAAAATCCATATTTATGATTCAAATGTCTGGAATTAATTCCTTTCCATCAACATTGTCTGGGACAATTTCAGCCATTCGTCTGCAACGCCGATTGCCTGACCGTGTTCTTCTCGACATACAAGACTTTCTACTGCATGGAATATCATCATCAGACTCTGTTCCACGGAAAGTCTCTGACTCCAATGCCTTGACCTGTGAAAAGACATCTGTGGTCGGATCACTCAATCAAAATCGGCAGGACTTCCAAACATCTGCTGCTAATGCCTGACTCGGGTCTATTCCCATCGGCACTATGTGCTGACTTGAGTCTATGTCCATCGGCTTATTCGTGTCCCGAAAACAACGCCAATGTCTCTATACCCCATCTCACGTTTGCAATTTGAATGCAAGACATGCGGGGTTGCCTTTCCATCTAAACGGGACCTCTAAAGCCATCACTCATATGCTAATATGGAACTTCAGAAGCCAACAACACGCCAGCGTCGGAACACTCCATCTACAGCTCATTCATCTATACCATCCGAATCTGGCTCTATTACTCCTACTGCCTGAAGTGGAGATCAACCCGAGGCTATTCGCTCTCTCGCTGATGCTTCGCTTTCATCTCCTGCGTTACCTGATATAGAAGCTGGTCCGACCACCATGAATTCCTCATCACTTTCCTTAGAGTCTCTTCACCCCCAAAGGCAGACGGCAGAAGTGACATCGAGCCTCCAATTGCTGACACAGCCTTCTCAACCTGATATCCTATTGCATCCATATGATTCGTCTCCCCTTCCTGAGTTCTTCCCGATGCTCCAGGAGATCTTAACAGCCAATACTCTAGAAGAATCGTAACGTCGTTTGAGACAATTCTTGACGAAATCATTGACAATGTTTCGACATTAGTGAAGCTACCACCATTCACTGATCCTACTAGACTTTCTCAAAACCAATATAGTCGACGAGGCCCAGGAACTACAAAAGCTATATCGCGGTAATCGTCGACGGCCAATACGGCTGTTATCACTGGTAGGAGCTATTATCTCTTTGTACGCTTCCTATCCCATCCGTCGAGAAGCATTTTAGGAGAGTATGTGACCAATCAAACTGTAACCCTTCCATCTATTCTACCACAACACCAGCTTCTTCTCCTGTGAGCATGTCTCCATTTTCATCAATGGAAGTCCCGAATCGTCTGAGAAAATACTCCAGGATCTGACAGACGTATATATAACCATTGGAAATCAGATGCTTTAATTTTATCAACGATCTTCAACATATGCTTAAAGTTTTGCCACGTTTCCGCATCTTGGAAGAACTCTACAACCATCTTAATCCCAAAAGTGGGGATTCGATTGGTGTCCAATTTCCATCTCACGGACAATTTACAAACTCTATGCTGCAACTCTTTACGACAGACTCTCTTCTTGGTGCAGAATTCTCCATTCTTTCCTTCACTCAGAAAGAGTTCTGCCACATGATAGATTCTTTGACGCAACTTCGTGTTCCAACAATGACTAGACTTGCCCGAAAAAGAAACACAGATCTCTTCACGGATTGGCTTGATATTGCCAACGCCTCTGGCTCGAGTCCCCATGCTGCTGTCACTGCAGCTGGGGTTGGCACTACTTTCGTTCAGGTGATCGAGTCATTATACAGCGAGTCCGTTTTTTCCATACTCGTGGGCTCTGACATGACAAGCCGTGTTCCTGTATGCTCCAGAGTCACCAGGGGTGCCCTCTAATCGGCATCCTGCTCAATATCTCCATAAACCTCCTCCTGATTCGTGAAATTCAAGGCGATGCCACTCAACACCAGGTTTTAGCAGACGCCGATGATTTGTGCCTGCTAGCCCCGGAGACGCTTGCTCTACAATCTGCCTTCGATCGTGTTTCTTCCCTTAGTTCCAGCACAAACCTCATCAAGACTTCCAGGCGTAGTCTTCCATGTGGCATCTCAATGAAAGCCTTAAGAGATTGGGACAGCTCTCGATTCCTCGGGCGCCCTGTAACTTTGACAGTCAACTGATGATCATGTCCCTTTCTGTTGCGTGATCAGTGACAACAGGTTTGGCGAAGATCCGCGGTGCGCTAGGGAAAAGACGCGCTGCCTCTCTTATTTTCCTTTCAAATCCAGGTAAGGTGAATGAGTGCATAGATATATCCAAAACAAGTTCGCACTTCTTTCTGTCTTGATTTGCCACGAGCTTTTCTGACTGGAGATTTCGCCCTAGTGAAGAAATAAGAAATTTATTTCTTCTCTATGGTTTCGCCATGCCGAATGGCGCGATTTATTCCCGCAGGATAGCTAATAAATCTTCCCGATGTTGTGGCTGTGCCAATAAAACAGTTCTTCATATCATCTGCCGAAATGCTATTGCGGCAAACTCAATAGTGGAGCTATTAAAAAAAGCCTCCTCGAAATTTCGAATCATCTCTGAAAATCATTTGGCTGTGCCTGGCTCCAGACTACGACCTGATGTAATCATTGCCTGCCGTGAGAGGTGCTATATTACAGATGTAGCATGTCCCTTTTGACAAAAGGCTACAGGCCCTTGCCTCTGGCCGTCAGGATAAAGTGACCAAACACGAGTTCCTCTTCAGAAGACCTTGTACGTGTTCATTCTGCCCTTCATCATCGGTACTCTGGGATCGTGGAACTCTACCAGTGCCTGTTTCTTGACCAAGATATGTGGTAAAAGATATGTCAACTTATTCCGCCAGGTATATCTCGGATACCATAAACTAGTCTAACATTAGACAAAATAACTTTTTTTCGAATTTATATCTTCTTTTTTAAATTTAAGTGCTATATAGAATACTTATTTTTTGTATTGATATATTCATATTTCGTCTTTTAATTTATAATTCAATTCTTTTAATTATAATGATATACTTACTCACTTATCTACATGTATGTATTTTATGCCTTTACTAAGTTTTTATATCGATGATTTATCCTTTTTTTGAATTTTTTTTTCTACCTTATATGTGCACTAGAGAGGCTGTAGATAAAATTGTTGGGAAAATGTATTAATAATAATGGGCAAGATGTGCCGGTCGAAAAATTGACAGCAGGTACAGAAAAAATTCTTATTTGGGACTGTATCATCAATACCTCATCAACCCATAACAGATGAATTAAATAAATATTTTATATTGATGTAAAGTTATTTCCTGTGTATGTGAAGAATATAAAAATAAATTAAGCTTTCAAAGGTTTGTCTATGTCATCTCCCTTCCAAATATAGACATGCCAGTCTATATAAATTTGCAGTTTGGAGAGTTGAGGTGCTCTATAAAATTAATGAAATCCAAAATATTAACGATATCCGTGGTCTACTAACGTTAAAAACAAAATTAAAGAAAGGGTCTAAGACGATACGGATACTATTGTATTAGACCCTTTCTTTATTTTAAAAAAAAGTTTGTTACAATTACATGGTGCTACAGACCATTTGATTAAGGAATGTCCAAGACTTAGCAATGATAAATCCTTAGATGAAATTGATGATATTAGATATATTAAAGAAATAGATAAAGTTTAATGGATAAGAGAAATGTTAAAAAAGAATATTTGTAAATGTAGAGAGCAAAAAATACACTTATGAAGCTGATGAAAGTATTAATAATACCGTTTAAAGGCTCAGACCAATATAGATAAGGAAAATATGGATAATAATGATAGCATGATGAACCTTTATATTAAAGTAGAAGATGAAGCACTGAAACCTGTAAAAGATAACAATTACCATGTGTGGCGTTTAATAATTATTAATTTTTTCAATAAAAAGCTCGTTTAATTTGGGAGAAAGGTAAAAAGTTGTTTATATAAAATATGCGCCATCCCTAGCTATACATTTTCCTCATCTCTCTGGAAATTTGTGGATGCCCTCCCAAAAAAAACGTACGTCTTTTGAGGTAGTTCAGTCAACAAGCCATTTTTCGACATCTTTGTAATTGTTGAAGTGTTTCATGAAAAGTGTGCGTAATATCAATGAAAACAAGTAGTAGTCGGAAGGGGCCAAGTCTGGCGAGTATGGTGGGTGGGTCAAGAATTTACAGCCAAATGCAGAAATGGGTCTCTTACCGTTTTCGTTTTATCTGTGTTTGTGTGTGTGTGTGTGTGTGTGTGTGTGTGTGTGTGTGTGTGTGATGCAGTGCATTAAGGCCTTGTCGTTTTACCCTACTCAGCAACCCAGATGACCCTAAAACGTGATGCTTTACCCTAAAAAACGAACTCTTCGGTTTTGAAGCGTTTCCACCTTTTTTCCTTTCCAATTAAGTTGAAGCCTATTTATGTGACCAAACATTTAGTTGGCTATGATTTTATTTAAATGCACTGTATTCTGCAGGCTATCATGTACAATTACAATAAAAACAAATAAAACCTAGAGCTACTGGAAGGTGGAAGGAAAAGAAAATGTTAACACTTGCAAAGAAATTAGGTGTTTTATTTTAACGTTTTTCGTGTTTAATACTGATGGTTTATTTTTTTCCAAATGCATACGAATTATGTCAAAAAAATGTTTATACAAAAAGAAAAAAACAATAAATTCATATCTGAATTTTTAATTACATTACATGTTCATATTTTCAATTACACTGCATGCGTAGTTTAAGTTAAAATAATATTTCTTAAAATATGGGATTGATATAGAATCAGTTTTTCTATCGCAAGAGGTTAAAAGGGATTTAATTTGGAAGGTAGTTGCACTTCAATGATTTTTTCAGTTTGAGCATTTTCTCTGTTGACCACGGCTGCTTTCCAGTGCTTTTTCTCCGAACAGCATTCCCAAATTTGGTATGTAGAATACCTGCTAGGGATCAGTTTTCAGGCTGTTACGTTTGTATGTTTTGATATTTTTTAAAACACTGAACACTCTCTCCACAGCTGCGTTGGATGGTGGAAGAGAAAAGACAATGGAGATTACTCTTTTTAAATTAAGGAAACGATAGTGTCCTACTGCATTCTTAATCTTGAACACTTTGTTCCAATATCTTTTTGCTGGGAGGGACATCAGTTCTTGTTCATCAGCAACTCCAATCTGTGCAGCCGTTAAAATGATTATTGTCTCCATTCTGTTTCTGCTTTCTGTTGACTGCACTCATCTCCTAGAAAAGGAAGCTGTGAAAACACTTCATGTAGATTATTCATGCTGAGCATGTGAGCAATTTGTGGATCAACAATTTTTACAAGCTTAAACAGTGATTTGTCAACACGGAATTTCTTCTGGAACTCTGTTACTAGTTCAATGTAGAAATCAAGGCATGTGAAGTACCACTTTTTAGTTTCTTTGAGGAATGCATTACTATCATTTTTCAGCGCTGAAATAGGGTCACATCCTGCCCGTCTAATGTACACATTTTCCGACTGAATGTGATACTGTGAGTCTGCTACATCATGACTCAATAAGCTATTTACTTCACTTTTGACGAGATTTTTCTTACAAAGTGTGCTAGCAGAGTCTGCAAAATTGCAATTAGCACAGGTTGTAGCTAATGCAGTGTTGGGGGTTCCTACTGAAAGACAATATTATAATCATTTGCAATGCTTTAAATTCCAAGTAAGCTTTGTTGAATAGATTTTGCAAGCTGACAAGAATAGCTTCATTTGTTTTGTGTTAGCCTCAGCAACTGCGCTAAGGAAGAACAGTTTTAGAACTATCCAATTATCGAATGATCACTGCTCTCATTATCTTAGCTGGCGATCTTATTTGCATCTCAAGCATTCGCCTTATTTTCGCCACCAGCCATGTCCATAACCCAATGCCTCTACACCATCCAGACTTGCCCGGGCACACATATTCCCGCCCGCAGTCTGGCAATAGACTAGATATTAAAACATACATTGATTAGTATCACGTGGAATATCTGTGTGTACCAGTTCCTATTTTATAGGTTAGTAAAGTTTGTGATGACAGTGTTAAACCTATGGTATAACAGTTATTGCCCTAGGACCGAATCAACCTCCAAGTACGCTTCCATTAAAATGAGGGACCATTCTGCTGCTGCCAGAATGACGACGGCCTTTGCTAAGAGGAGGAGGGTAGTTGAAGAAGTGCGATCACTGTGCAGAAAGAAAGTACGTCTCAACAAGGACATTATGACTACCCATCTACGTTGGCTAACCTCACAACCCCCACCATTATGATGGAGATCTGCCAAAGCATCGACAAGCCCATCAGTCCAATGAAGGAGGAGAAGCTCGGCAAGATGATGGACAAGATAGCCAGACTAGAAAAACAGAAGCCAGAGAGACGTAGATCACTTCCGATTCATAGAAACGACCATTAACCTCACTAACATCCAATTTGATGAGGAAGAGAAAACCCTACTGGTTAAAGGGCTTAAATATAATGTCGCCAAACCCATCAACAGAGAAGACATCACGAACATCGCTATCGATGTTGAAAGAGCCATCCAGAAATTGAAACCTGACGACAGATATCACATCGACATCATAACCACACATGAAACTGAAGGAGACACAGATTAGTGACAACAAGATATACAGGACGGCCAAACGTGTCAGCACCAAATTGGAAGAAAACCAGGCCGTTATCGTCAGTGCTGGCCGGCCAGGTGGCCGAGAGGGCTAGGGCGTAGGCTTTCTAGTTCTCGAGTCCGCCTGGCCGCGGGTTCGAATCCCGCCGTGGGCATGGATGTTTGTGTATGTCCCGGGCTGCGTACTGTTATAACTTGTGTAAAAGGCGCAAAATGACCTTTGTAGTCGACGCCAAAATTTCTAGAACCCCCTCGTCAGTGCTGACAAGGGCAAGGCCACTGTGGTTATATACTGGGTG
>JAHWFO010089836.1:2718-27458 GCA_023313115.1 Rhysida immarginata | reverse complement strand
CAAGTTGTTACCAAACAAAAGATATGATTAGTTGGGAACAACTTGACCACCCGCGTTACAATCCGGAACTCGTGTCCAGTGGCTATCGCCTGTTCCGGGATATAAAGGAGTTCATCGGCAGCCTGTATTTCGGCGAATGAAGAACTGAAAACTGCATATTGAAATATACCCAGCAGAGGTGTGCACACTATTGAACATTCGCAAATATGCATTGGCAGCTTCGTGAAAAGGGGCTTTCTCTGCAAGTATGTGCGACCGGGGCGACAACATGTTTTGCGCCTGCCGGGTGGAAAAATGCTAAAAACTGCTATTGAAAACTTGACGCATCTCTTCTGGAAGCGTTTGCACGATGATACGAGACAAGCAAAGCATTTTGTCGTATTTACAACAGAGACAAGCCTAATTATCAGCATATGTTCTGTTTTCTGATGAACCCTGTTTACACGAAAAGTTCTCTTTAATTCAGACAATTCACTCGTGTAGGCGCCCGGCAACCCTCCTGCATGATTTGTTCGTGCACATCGTTTATTTGAGATATTTAACTGAAGAGCCATCCACCCATCTGCACGGGTCGCTTAGGACCTTTGGTTTAATTATTCCTTTTAATCGAACACCAATCTTATTTGGTGAGAAGATTATGGTAAGAAGGAGACCAAATACAAAAAAAAATGAGTGTGCTTAAGACCACACGACCGAAGTGAAAACTTTTATGGCGACTGTAATGGATTCTAAATAATGTATAGGTGAATGATATATATATTATTATGGGTGTTATTACTTGGACGAATCAGGAACAAGCGATAAATTAATATTATATAGTATAAAACCATTTATTTTCATTCGTTTTCTCATTAGATCTTTACTTATGCAGGGTGCTTTTGAAAAGGATACCATGAGTTATCTAGCGATTTCTGCTCCTTAAAATAAACACAAGTTTCCTCATACGTTTTGTCGAAATTGCATTTCTTAAATGAGTAAACAGCTCGTGAAGTTTGGTTAAACTCCGCCTATAACGTAAACAAAAGCGCATGAATGACGTTAGTAAATTATACGCTAGTATGAATGTGCGTTGTACAGCAAAAAGCAATCCAGCCAACAAGAAATGTAAACTGGTTTAAGGAGAGTAATACTGTATCTCTCGATCAATTATCCACTTGCACGTCTTCCCTAATTTGTTGATAAGTTCATTTCTGAGGTCTAGTAAATACGAATCTTTCAGTAGGCTGTGAGAATGGTCGAGTTTAGTGGACAGGTATTTCGCAGACACCTATTAATGGAACACGTGGTAGTGTTTAGTTTTTTTCATGTGCTTTTATTTACGTTATGGGCAGAGTTTAACCAAATTTCACGAGCTGTGTACTACTTTAATGAAAGCAATTTCGACAGAACGAAAGAGGAAACTTGTGTTTATTTTAAGGTGCAGAACATCGCTAGACATCTCACTACATCCTTTTCAAAAGCATCCAGTAGATCACTTCTAGATTACATACCATATATTTGCATTGAAAAGCCCAATGATACTGTAATGAAACCATTAATGATACGAATCCAACACGTACTACTAAACAAATATCGAGTATCATTAATTACTCGTTATATTCACTCATGACATGTTGCTACGAGTAGTTTGATATAATACATGCCATATCTACGCATCTAAAGTAACAACAGTACCATAGAGTGCCATATTGTATCATTAGGGCACGTGCTACTAAACCAATTCCAGTATCATTATTTACTCGTTATATGCAGTCATGACACGTTGTTACGAGCTGTTTGATATATTACATGCCATATCTGACCATTAAAAGTTACAACAGTAACATAGGGTGCTATATTGTATCATTAGGCACGTGCTGCTAAAGCAATTCCCACTATCATTATTTACTGGTTATATTCAGTCATGACTCATTGTTACGAGCTGTTTGATATATTACATGCCATATCTACGCATCTAAAGTAACAACAGTAACATAGGCTGCCATATTGTATCATTAGGGCACGTGCTACTAAACCAATTCCAGTATCATTATTTACTCGTTATATTCAGTCATGACATGTTGTTAGGAGTTGTTCGATATATTACATGCCATATCTTACCATTGAAAGTTACAACAGTACCACAGGATACCATTAGGGCACGTGCTACTAAACAAATCCCAGTATCATTATTTACGCGTTATATTCATTTATGAGATTCTTATATGTACACGTGTCACTAGACCAATATCTGCTATCTTAGTTACTCTTATATATTCATTCATGACACGTTGTGACGAATTGTTTGATATACTACCTGCCATATCTGGTTATAGGAAATGTTTAAGGGTGTATCATAATTGTACCATTAGAGCACGTGCAATTAGAGCGCGTACCTATTTATTGTATCTCACGTTCGATCATGTTCACGCTTGTTTCATATTAATGAATTGATGAAAAGAGTGTGCGGTAAAGTTAATTCGTTTTCAAGTTATCTTAATAATTAATAAACTTCCTACGACTAAAATAAAGAAATCCGAGTTTTCCCGAGTGTTACCGGAAAACGTTTCACTTCCGAGCGTGACAGATCAGACACGTTCACTCTACAGCAAAATTTTGTATGCGGTGCGCCTATAGAAGTTTTCATTTCAAAAAAAAAAACAAGGATTACCCTTGATAGTATGAGGGTAGCCTAGAAAGTTAATGCACCACAATTTTTTTCTTCAACAATTATTTATTGAACACAATGAACCTTATACACACGAAAGAATGTTGTTTCTTCTACACTCCCTATTTTTCTACACTCCCTATTTTTCTACACTCCCTATTTTTCCTCTCCGTCTCGTTCTATGGCCTTCCTCCAGCGAGATACAAGGGCGTGTATGCCCTGCGGTACCAGTCCTTGTTCTGTTCACGCAGCCATGTCTTTACTGTGCGAATCACCACTTCGTCATCCTCAAAATGTCTCCACGAATGGCATTCTTCAATGGCCTAAAAAAGTGAAAGTCTGAGAGTGCTAGGTCAGGGCCGTAGGGTGGTAACACTGTCCAACCCTGTTTCGTGATGTGTTCCGACGTCCTCAACCTGGTGTGAGGGCGAGCGTTATCGTGTTGAAGCAAACAATCAACTGGGTTGTTATGGGGTCCAAGTCGCTGGAAGCGCTTCTTGAATTTGGTTAATGTGTTCACATATGCCTCAGAATTAATGATGCTGCCTCTCGGTATCTTATCAATGAGGATGACACCATCACAGTCCTAAAATATAATGATGATGACCTTACCAGCAGAAGCAGTTGCTTTGAATTTTTTCTTCTGTGGAGAGTACAGATGACGCCATTCCATCGATTGTCGTTTTGTTTCGGGCTCAAAATGGTGCACCCAGGCTTCATCAGCTGTCACAATCCGGTATAAGAAAGCTTCTCTCTCAGCTTCAAAACGTTGCAGAAATGTTTTTTCTCAGAGCTTTGTGTTCCTCCGTAAGACAGCGCGGAACCCATCGTGAAGACGTTTTTGTGTAATCAAGAGCACGGATGATTTCACCCACACTTCCGTTGCTGATTGACAGCTCCAGCCCAACTGCCGAGTCGTTCTGCGTCGGTCTTGACGAATGAGCGCATCAAGCACGTTGCATCTTGTCAAGTATGACAGCCAAGGATGGCCGCCCCGACCACGGCAAATGTTGAACCGCTTTCTGATGGCCTCACACGCTGTGCCCAATGATTAACCGTACTTCTGTGGACTGCTGATGCTCCATAAACAGCACATAAACGTTTGGGAATGTTTCCAACCGTTTCTTACATGGCATCTGTACGCTGCTTGTAGCGTACAGATGCCATGTTGTTCCATTGCTGCACGTACGCTATCTGTTGGAAGAAACGGAAACTTTGCGCGCGCACTCCGAAAACTTCAAAGAATGCATATGGGAATAAAAGAAGTTTCGCATTCGTACCATTGATATGGACGGAAAGAAATTGTGGTGCGTTACTTTCTGGGCTACCCTCGTAACTTGACCTGGAACCAACATCTTGACAAAAGAATAAATCTGGTTAAAATGACACTCTATCGATGTCGCCGTGTTCTAGGTAAATGTTGGGGGTCTTATCCCAAAAATGACATACTGGCTGTATATTACAGCCATTAGACCTATTCTTATGTATTGTGGTCTGGTTTGGTGGCGTAAGATTGAGCAGTCTACTGTTAAGGCCAGGCTAGCGTCCCTTCAAAGGTTGGCCTGCCTGGGTATCACGGGCGCGGTTTCAACCACACCAACCAGGGCCATGGAAGTTATTCTTTCTCTGACTCCTTTGGATTTTTATATCCACGGAATCGCTAGGAAAAGTTCTTATCGTCTGGGTAATCAAGGGCTATGGGTAGATTTCCCTGGGCCGAAATCTCATACCATCATTAGCCGGATTATGACCAGTAAAATTTTGCAAATGCCTTCAAACAATGCGAAACTTGTACCCTCCCTGAGCTCTCGAGCGAGGTCATCACAGACCTCGTGGTAGAGCAGAAAGGGGGAGTCGGCATTTTCCTAAGAGCGCCATTATTTGATATACGGATGGCTCCCGACATCATAGATACTCTGGCCTGGGCGTTTACTGTGGTGAACCTAAAACCCTTCGGGTTCGTCGACTCGGTCGTTGGGTCACGGTTTTCCAGGCAGAGATGCTAGCTATTATTTACTGTCTACAGATATGTTTAGATAAATTCTACGTTCGTAGAAAAATCTTCATACTCAGTGACAGTCAGGCGGCCCTTAAGGTCATTAAATCTTCCAAGATAACTTCTAAAATTACCTTGGAGTGTCGTCAATTCCTGCAGATCTTGGCTCTCTAAAATAGCGTTACGTTACTATGGGTTCCTGGACATAAAGGTATAGTTGGAAATGAGGTCGCAGATACCTTAGCAAAACAAGGTGCCAAGTCGGCGCCCTGTGGTCCTGAACCTTTTTGCGGTATTTCCAAACAAACCGCAATCTGGAGATTAACAACATTTCTTATAAAGCGATGACGAAAAGGTCGGAACAGACCACCGATCAAAGACATGCTAGATTCATGATTAAGAAACCTACTCAGAGTCTAGCAACTAGTATTCTGCGTCTTAGTAGGAATAAACTACGGGTTATCATGGGCTTTCTTACAGGTCATGATTTACTTCGAAAACATTTATATAGAATGGGGATCCTTCGGGAGAAATCATTATGTTCAAAGTCTAATTTGGTGGACGAAATTGTCCGTCATATTCTTTTTGAATGTGTCGCTTTAGCATATATTCGTCGCCTCAATTTAAATTTTACTTTTCTTGAAAACAGTCATCAAGATCCAGTGAGTAGTCTGACTCGCTTTCTTGGTGAGTCTGGCTTCATATAAGTTCTCTAGGTTTTTCGGGTCTTGGCGCTAAATTCCCTCGTTGGAATAAGTGACTAGGTAATAATCTCTGGTTCTCACCATTGATTAATCTGCCCGTTCTTATAAGATATGGGTTTGGAGTTGACCTCCGTACCCTTGTTGATTATTTGGGGATGTCCTGAGTCATTCCTTCTTAGGATATTCGGCTATCCACCACTGCCGACGCACCCAGTAGCGGCTCAATTCCTGGTTCTTTAATGATACTTGAAAAACCGTCCATTTTAAATAGAAAACGATAAAAAATACTTTCATAAATGGCAAGAGAGAAATCTGAAGTCATTTCAGAAGAAATATCGGAATTTATTTTTAAAAAATATAATATATCCCAGTTCAGGATAAAAGTATTGAATCAAAAGAATGCGAGTACAATCTATAAATGGATCACGCAGCATAGTTATTCATAAGTTTTTGAAGTGAGTTATTCAGATAATAATATCGAGCAAATAATACCAGTGAAACCAGACCACAGTTGAACAATGCTGAAAACTGAAATGCTGCCGCACGCTTTCTCTTGGCATTTTGAATTTGCATTTCACTGGGATTACAAAACCAGTTGTCAACCTGTTATTCCAGGGTTCAGTAAGTGCATAAGTAATTTTCCGTTATTCATTAAGATTCTCGAGATGCCATGCTATTCAGAATGGGTTTAGGAAGAGAACGAGTTACAGCGTACCAGAGAAAAAAAAAAAAAAAAAAATTATTTTGTTCTTGAAAAGGAAAGAAAAATGTAAACCTTAAATTAGCCGAATAAAGGAACTCGTATCACGCAGAAGCATGCTAATCACACTCAAATTCAATAAATTCTTTAAAATTTGCAAAAATAAAATAATAGCGTAAAAAAATGCAGTAGTGACGTCAGCAAATTTATTTGATTTACCTAAGCTGAGTGATTTTGTTATTTTTCATAGGCACAAGCGTTCCTAATTTTCGTACGAAAATCAAAAAAATACGAAAACGAAATATAAATACCGGTATATTTAAAATTCTTTCGTTTAGCATGGATTTTTCGTTTTCGTCTATCCACTTTCGTAACGGAATTTTTCAAGATTTTCGTCAGGAATTTCGTATGCAATTTTCTTACGACGAAAAGAGTGAGCATTTATTTGTGCATCAGCTTGCTTGGGTTGAATCATAATGGACGCCGAACTCCTTAGCTCCATACGCAACCGCATAGGGCCCCGTCCAGACTTACAATTTTTTCTTTGATTTGAACAAAAATCAATATTTTACCACTGTGCATTCACACAAGCGTATATGTAAGCTTACTGGTCATCTAAGGTCTTTTCCGGACGTTTTATTAGAATAGCTTCTTGAGTTCCGGGCCTACACATTTCTGAACCATTTAGGGCCTGCTAAGAACGGTGCTGGTACAATATTTTTGATTTTCGTACAACATTTCGATAGTACAATAGCCCTATTAAATAAACAGGTATTGCCTACTGCAGTAGCTTAAGCAAAATGTTCATAAAATCTCTATTCTAAAATGTTGATAACTAACTTTCGAATCGACTGGAAAAATCCACTTTGAAGAGGGCCGAATGTTGCACGGGGAACAAATTTTTGTTTCGTAAATATGCAAAGTCGGTATGCACAGCGCAACTTATTTGACGAAAACAAAAAATAATCAAGAGCAAATAAGAAACTGCCACTTAATTATTTCGTTTTCGAGTTTTTTTGATTTTCGTACGAAATTTCGCAAACTGTCTAATATTTAGTATACATCTGAAATTATTAGATTATTAAATAAATAAATTAAGAATTTGCATCTAGAATAAATAAAAATTCATCTATTCACCATTATGATAATTTTGCTTTTCTTGCTGTCTGTCTGAGAAGTGTTTTATACAGGGTGATTCAAAATTTGGTTGGTTGGTTTGGTTTGTTTGGTATTAACGTCCTTTCAACTGCTATGGTCATTTCAGGACGGCGTTATAGGGGCCGCAAATTTTGCCTCGCAAGGGTTCTTTAACGTGCAGCCGGCAAACGACTACACGGGACCAACGGCTTTACTTCCCTTCCGAAGGAAGTGCGTGATCTCAGGATTTCCCCCTGAAAAATCCTCGTCGTCCTCGGCCGGGATCGAACCCGCGTACTCGGGCATCAGAGGCGATCACGCAACCTGCTGAGCCACCGAGGCCGATGATTCAAAATTTAATGTACAAATTTTTATGGGAGGCAGTGAACATTCTAAAACATGCTGATTAGTACTCACATGTGAGCACGGTTACGATGTTGAATGCGTAACACGGAAACTAATCGTTGGAATTCAATCAAATTTTAACGGTATGCACAGTTTTATGCACCCTATTACACCCTCAAATTTTATCATCCTAGATATCAAGTTATTGATTTTGGTGGCGGCATTTTTATTTCTGTTCATATCTCAGTTATCGTTCAAATTCGGATCCACGTTCATATAAACTTTTTTGCTTTGAATCACCTATACAACCTCCCCTACAAATTTGTACATTGAATTTTGAATCACCCTGCTTAATTCTTTAAATGATACAAACTCAGAATATATAAAAATATCAAGGATAAGTGTTAATCTTAAATCGTTAAAATGTGTGACTATAAACAAAAAGAGTAAGAACGGATAACACTTAAAAGAGAAAAGGGTTTAAGGTTTCGTATAAAATAAAAGGAGACAAAAGATAATTACGAGGGACAGCCAAAAATAATACATAATTTTGTGAGTTTTTGCCATATCAAGGTTACTCTACCTCATACAAAGTGTCTGTTTTGTTTTGTTTTTTTTTTAGTTTAAAACTTTCAACATTCAAAAACAAATATAATAGCATTTCAAAATTACATGAACAAAAAGCTTAGCACATTTCCCCCCCTGTCTCAATCCAAAGGTATTAAGAATATGTTTATGTAATTATGTACTTAGAAACAGCAACGTAATCACTTCCATTAAATTGCTTTGGTCATATAAAAAATTTACGACTCATCTTAAGATTTTGATTGCTTTCGTTCTCGGGTTCCGAATATTATAGGTCGCTCATAAACATCTCGTTTGGTAAATATAACGTAATTACAAAGTTAGGAATTTTTCCTTCCCTTTTCTCCATTGTATGATATGCTCCAAGAATTTCTTTAGCTTCTTTATCTTCTCTTTGAATCTCGTTTAGCGTTCAGCATGACATTTTTTAGCATAAATTTCTTGGATACATTCTCTGAGTTTTTTAATATCTTAGGTACAGTCAATAAATAGCTAGGCAAAGAATATGTCGCGCAGCGCTTTTTTGGAAATCACATGGGGACAGATCTGGACTATAAGGCGGGGCGGGGGGGTGCTCAGGACTTCCCACTTGAACTTCTGCAGACGTTTCCTTGCTTCGTTGGCTACGCGCGATTTAGCGTTGTCGTGCAACAGGATGACGCCTCGAACGCAACAAAATAACGTCTGCAGAAGTTCAAGTGGGAAGTCCTCAAACGGTTTCAAACAGACGATGAAGTCAAGAAGAGCATGCGCAATTAGTTCAAACAGCAGCCGAAGGATTTCTAAGAGCATGGCATTCTACGACTTCTGTCACAATGGGATATATGCCTAAACAATTGCGGACAGTACTTTTGAGTTTCGTTAAATAATTACTGAGAACTATCCTTTGCTTCGTTATTTAGTGACTGTACCTAATATTAAAAAAAAAACTTATGTATCCAAAAAATGTATGCTAAACATTGGTGTATGTCATGCTGGACGCTAAACGGGATTCAAAGAGAAAATAAGGAAACTAAAGAAATTCTTGAAGCATATCATGCAATGTAGAAAAGAGAAGGAATAATTCCTAACTTTATAATTACCAAACGAGATGTTTATGAGCGACCTAGAATGTTTGGAACCTGAGAACGAAAGCAATGAAACTCTGAAGATGAATCGTAAAAATTTTTTACTTGACCAAAGCATCTTAATTGAAGTGTTTACGTTGCTGTTTCTAAGTACATAATTACATAAATATGTCCTTAATACCTTTGGATTGAGACAGGACGAAATGTATTAAAGTGTTTTGCTATTGTAGTTTTGAAATGCGCTATTGTAGGCCTATTTGTTTTTTAATGTTGAAAGCTTTAAAATAAATAATAATAATAAAAACAACACCTTGTTTGAGGCATAGTAATCTTGATAGGGCAAAAAACCCCACAAAGTTACGTATTATTATTTGCTGTCCCTCTTAATTATCGTTTTGTCTTATATTAAGGTGCGTGAAGAAAACATAGACACACTTCCTAAAATTCTGGTTTATTTAAATAGCACAGTTTAAACAAAAAAATTAATAATGACACGTTGCCGCTATCTTGTGTGGTAAACGTTCTACTAAACTTTTTTCCCAAGAAGGAGCGGACCCAAGACCTGAACTGTTAATATGTAGTTGCATTTTTATCTATAGTGTAACATAGCCAACTGTCAAGGACATTGAATTAATCTAAATTCCCTTCTCTGTTCAAAAGGGAGGCTTTTCAGAATTTCTTTGTTTCCTCACCGAATTACTGAGGTGAGATATGCTAAACTTTTTTTTTTCATCAAATTCTGTTGAATTTAAAGTGTCCCTTCATTATTCAATTACAAAGACTGTAACATTAAGTAAGCCTCAGGTTTTACTTGTTTATCCTGTCTAAAAAACATTTTAAGTTACCCTCGTGACAGAGGGCAACATCCATTTTTCATTTCATTTATAACTTCACTTGAAATAAATTTATTTTTGCCCGTATAACACTGTGCCACATAATTTAAGACTTACTTAACGCTTCCACATTCACCAATCTTAAAATATCCATGACACCGAGCACATTGCCCACGGCCGGCCAGGTGACCGAGAGGGCTAGGGCGTAGGCTTTCTAGTTCTCGAGTCCACCTGGTCGTGGGTTCGAATCCCGCCGTGGGCATGGATGTTTTGTTTGTTCCGGGTTGCGTACAGATATAACTTGTGTGAAAGGCGCAAAATGACCTTAATAGTCGACGCCAAAATTTCTAATAAACCATAAACCAACATTGCCCACGTTAATGAGATGATTCTGGACAGACGACGAATCAGAATTAAAGAAAACAATTCCGCACTGATGACGACGTCAAAAACGCAGCGCTGACATGGTTGAGAACGCTGGAGCGGATTTTTACCGCAGCGGCATGGAAAAGTTAATTTCACGTTCAGACAAATGTTTACAATTGTTGGGTGATTATATAGAAAAGTGAAATAAATGATGCAGAGGATGCCAGAACTCTGAGTCATAATGACAATTAAAATTTTGTATCAGAATGTTCGTGGTTTACGAACTAAAATCACACAGATGCTGAAGTTCACCTCCGCAAAGAGAGGTCTTATTTTTGCCCTAACTGAAACTTGGTTGAATCAAACGATATCTGATAGCATGATTTTTGATGATTCTTTTATCGTTTACAGAACCGACCGCTAGTGTGCTAAGAGAAGCGGAGGCGTCTTAATCTCTTTTTGAAATCTGAACGGCTGGAATTTAGAGTATCTACGCCGTTAATTGATGTGGTCGGTGTTAAGTTAGCAATTAGTTTTAAAACGAAAGCAAGGATTAATGCCGATAAAAATTGTTACATCTGGGCTATTTATATTCCGCCATTGGTCTCTAATAAAAGCTACCAGAACTTTCTCGATGAGCTGTCAGATTATGCGCTAACATTGAACGGTATCTCTATTTTTACCGGGGATTTTAATTACTCGGATTTGGAGTGAGATAGAAATTATAATAATTTCAACGCTTTCAGGAGAAGATTAATCAATATCTGGTCAGCGGAATTGGACGTTTCAAATAATAATGAAATTAAGAATTATAAGGGAGATACTCTTGACAAAATTTTTGCGTCAAAAGTTGTGCCAGTTCAGCGTACTCGCTCTATAATTGATAAGGAAGATCGTTATCAGCCTGCTTTGAGTATCTTCTGCGAAGATGGACTCGACGAGAATAGTTCTGGTTCCTTGTCTTTTCAGTATGATTTCAAGAGAGCAAATTTTTTCGATCTTTTCAATGAGCTCCGATCAACTGAGTGGACAGCTCTTGAGAATGTCCAATCTGTGGACGTGATTTGGAATTTGATAGTTGAGCGGATATTAGTGGCTGTGAGCAATAATGTTCATGTTCTGAAAGCTCTCAAAAGATCATGTGCGAAGATATGATTTCCACTTTGGGTTACTAATGGGACTGTTAGACTGTGGCCAAGTAAGCAAGTGAAACATAAACTATATAAATAGTCTAATTCTCCGGATCATTATGCTGACTATAAAGCTACGCGGAATAATTTTAAGGTAGCTTATAATAAGGATTTTGTTAATTATTATGTAGCCATCGAGAATGATCTAAACTGTAAAGCGTAACGTAGAATTTACTTGGGAAGAAGAAATCGAGATCTGCGTGGTCGAATCTCTTTACTGTTGAGGATTTGCGTCTCATTTTCAGGGTACTATGAACAATGTTATGAAGTTACCGCCACCTAAAGAGGGGTTGCAGCGATTATGGGAACAGCTGGAGGGTAAACTGCGAATTCCCCCTATTACTGAAACTGTTATTCTTGACATGGTGAAGAAGATTCCAGCGGCCAGAAATGTCTATCTTAATGGCATCCCCGACTATGTTTTTAAAGGATATCTTTTAGGTATTATACATCCTTTGCTTAAACTTTTTAATCTTTCTCTTGCTATGGGTGTCTACCCGAAGGACTGGAAGCTGGTCAGCTTCATACCCATTGCTAAAATAGTGCAACCCAAGACGTTGAATGACTTTAGACCCATCACCATTGTTCAGATCCAACCAAAATTTTAGAAACTTACGTTGCGTCTTATCTGGCATCTTTTATAGACACAGTCTTGCCGGAGGAACAACATGGTTTTAGAAAACGGAGATCCACTACCAAAAATTTGGCCTGTTTGATGCATTATCTGGTGTCTCACGTTGACCAAAGAAAACAGGTCGATGTGCTGTATCTTGATTTTAGTAAAGCTTTCAATAGTGTGAACAGCTTGCAATTACTATTGAAGCTTGAAAAAGTAGCCCTTCCTGACAATTTAAGGAATTGGTTTCATTCACTTCTAGTTGATAGAAGTTTTGTTATTAAGAACGAGACCCTGTGAAGAATTTGTAGCGGTGTCCCTCAGGGTTCACCGCTTGCCCCTGTCTTATTCAATCTGTTTATGGACGATATTGCCAGTTTTATGAATATTTCGAAGGTTAAGTTCCTTCTGTATGCTGATGACTTGAAGTTGTTTTCGGTTATTAAAGACTGGGAGGACTGTTTTAATTTGTCCCAAGCTTTAGACTCTGTGTCTTCGTGGGCTCGTACAGTTGTAAGCAAAAGTTTATACACCCTTGTCAAAAACTTGCATTTTCATGACTTAAGAAGTTAATTTGTTGTTTTGACTCGATCAACATGTTTTAGGGAACTTTATAAGAAATACTACACAATTGTTGAGTAATATTATTGCAACTGATGATAATTCTAGTAAATCAAAATTTTACAAAAAAGTATAACTGGGGCAATTGTCCGAAAAGTAAAACAAGGGCAAATGTCCACAATTGAAATCAAGAATAAAGAGGTATGTGGATAATCGTAATTAAGTATAAAGAAGGGCTCTTTTACCACAACAAAAAGATCCCTTTTGTTGTGGTAAAAAAAGCCCTTCTTTATACTTAATTATTGCAACTATTTATTTTTCTGACTAAATTAGCAAAAACATGAAAATCAAAAGTATTCACACCCTTCAGTTAGTACTTCGTTGCACAACCTTTTGCAGCAATTACTGCCAATAAACGCTGAGGATAGCTTCTGATAAGTTTTTGACACGTTGTTAACGTGATTTGAGCCCACTTTTCTAAGCAAAAATTTTCGAGTTCATCCTAATCTTAGGATTTCGCCTGTGTACAGCCTTCTTCAGTAAATGCCATAGGTTCTTGATTGGATTCAAATCGGGACCTTGACTTGGCCAATCGAGAACATTAATCCTGTGTTCTTTGAACCATTTTGCGTGGATTTCGCGGTATGCTTCAGATCATTATTCTGTTGGAAGATTCAGTTGCGTCGCAATCCAAGTTGTTAGGCTGAGGGTCTCACGTTGGCTGCCAGCGTTTCCTGGAATTATTGAGCATTCATTTTTCCGTGTATGCGGGTGAGATGCCCTGTTCTATTTGAAGAAACACAAGCCGCAGAAGAATGCTGCTACCCCCATATTTCATCGTAGGGATGATGTTCTTCTCTAGATAAGCTTCATTCAGTTTTCTCCAAACATAACGGCCATCTGCTCTACATTATCAAAAAGTTCAATTTTGGTTTCATCACTCCATAGCACCTCGCTCCACGTATCTTAGCTATCATCTAAGTGCTGTTTGGCAAACTGGAGACGTCTGTGTTTGTTGTGTTTCTGGAGCAGTGGCTTCTTCCTTGGTGGGCGCCCAACTAAGCCGCTGTCGTGTAACACTCGACAGATGGTTGAAGTAGATACGTGACGTTTTTCGGTTTGCAGGTGACTCCTCAGATCCTTTGCAGTTTGTAGTGGGTTGATTGTGGCAGCTTTAGTGATGGTATGACATGATCTCCATGACAGCACCTTGGGTCTTTCTGATCTAGATAGTGTTGCAATAGTTTGATGTCTGTTTTATTTCCTGATAGTAGCCGCAAAAGTTGATATTGGAATAACTAGCTGTCTTGATATCTTCTTATAACCTTTTCCACCCTGATGAAGCTTGGCAATCTTCTGTCAAAACATTTTGCAAAGCTCTTTTCCTTTGCGCATGTTGTCCAGCTGGTGAAAGTGGTTTTGGAGAGAAACAATCAGCTTATAAAGGTTGAACTAACTGAGTATTCATTAAACGAACATTTCTTATTGGTTCAAAAACAAACATTTGCTAATTATTACGCTTCTTATCAGTTTAGTTCATTCACTTCCAAAGGTGTTAATACTTTTGATTTTCATGTTTTTGCTAGTTTTATCAGAAAAATAAATAGTTGCAATAATATTACTCTACAGTTTTGTAGTATTTCTTATAAAGTTTCCTAAAACATGTTGATCAAGTTCAAACAACAAATTAACTTCATAAATATATTTATAATCACGAAAATGCGAGTTTTTGACAAGGGTGTATAAACTTTTGCTTACAACTGTAATAATGGGCTTGCCATAAATGTCTCAAAAACCTTTAGCAATTCTCCAGGAAAGTTTCTGGCTTTGAATTTAATTATGGTATCGGATCTCTTAAGATTCAACGCCGTGTTCTTATAAAAGATCTAGGAGTTGTTTTCAGTTCTAAGCTTACCTTCACAAATCACCTGGAATCCCTTATTCCGGAGGTTAGCAAGCGTTCGGGAATAATCAAACGATTAGCTAGCTTCTTCGCTAAGCAAAAGACTTTCCTTCACCTATACAGGGTGTTTTTGAATTGAGTACAGCTTTTTTAGGAGATGATAGAAGAGGTCCTTAATAGTATTTTTTGTCATATAAACATGGGGTCCCCGCAGCTCCGTTTACTTACAATACTGCATTAAACAATCAAATGACACCGGGACGCAGTGTGCGTTGTTAGGCCTAGATTATTTTATTTTTAACAATTAACACAAGCAACGGTGTACTCCGAACCCGTAGATACCGAAGAAGAATTGGCGGCTCGTGTTGTCGCGGCAGCAGGTGACATCAGCGACCGTGCAAATGAACTGTTTCCACGCGTACATCAATCCATCATAAGGCGTTGAGAATTGTGCTATGAAGCAAATGGCGGTCATTCGAACAGTTACTGTAAAAGTCCTACAGTATATTGCTTGTGTTAATTGTTAAAAATAAAATAATCTAGGCCTACCAACGCACACTGCGTCCCGGTGTCATTTGATTGTTCAATGCAGTATTGTAAGCAAACGGAGCTGCGGGGACCCCATGTTCATATGACAAAAAATACTTCTAAGGACCTCTTCTATCATCTCCCAAAAATCTGTACTCAATTCAAAAACACCCTGTATAAAGCAGTTTTGCCAAAAATTCTTTATGCTGCTTTAATTTGGTATTCGGGGAGGACTCAATTGCTTAATTTATTACAGTTCAAACTTTACAGTTTTAATCGCTTTGTTGTTCATGCTGACAACGCCTCTTTGGCGCCTTTATTCGATCTTCAGAGTATTGTTAACAAGGTTATGTTTAATACGATGATTAAAATTATGAGGGGTGAGATGTGTATGCCTAGGACTCTTGAATTGATAAGATTCCGTTTCTCTAGCTCCAAAAGGTTACCTCTTCATTAGCTTTCATAGGTAAAAAGAGGACGAATGTGATGGACCTTGACCCAGCCTTTAAATTAAAGGATATTTGTAATAAGTTTTATACTGCTGCCGATATTTTTAATGATAGATGTCTTTTTCTTTGTTCTGAATAACTTTTTATTAACTGTTACGTCTTCTTTGTTAATCTTTGTTTCTACTCTATTTTTGTCCTGCTCTAGTAATTTTAGGAATTTGGTTTTTATGCCATTCTATTTTTTTCTTCGTTTTTTTTTTATTTTTTACTTTTCTTCTTTTTCTATTTTTTTGAGTTCTATTAGACGTGGTCTTTATGATCGTTATTTGTTTTTTTCCTTTAATTTATATGTCACTCCATTAACCATAAATTAATAATAACCATAAATATACGATGTATAACACTTAAATAAACGTATATTATTTCTGGTACTGTTTTTGCAAATTTGGTAATATTCCAGCAGTACTATGGTACTTTCGTTCAAAACCGTTTTGGCAGCGGTGATTATCATTCTTATTTTATTTCATTCTAGTATTAGTATATCAATTATACACTGAACAATCAATTTGTTCGAGACATCCTGCTAATGTAACGCTCCTATTCTGGGCAACGCACAGTACAATAAAGGGCAGATTTACTCTCTCTTTACACAGTTGCTGCATTAAATGGAAATAGACTAGTTCTAGTGTAAGTCAGCTTAAACAATAACCTATTTAACCCTTGGACTAAGACATTTTTTTTTATAAAACTCCGAATACCACCTTTCGAGAAACAAAACTGTACTTTATTCTCCATTCGATACAGAATTCTTGAATCAGCTCATATATTTTGGGGTTTATTTTAGATAGATAATCCTCTTTTAAACTTTTCGTTTTAACTTTGATTATCGTCTTCTGACACTGTTAGATTCTACAAAGATGGCCGTTGACCTTACACTCTAAATACTTAATATATTACATACTACCTTGTCTTCTTGTTGCCCTTGGGTTCTTTTATACAATTTTTAGAGGAAGTTGAACATGCCGTTTTCGTACAGTTTCGTTCGGAAAAAAAAATTATATTAGAATACATATCTTACTACAAATATATGTTTCGAACAAAACAAACAATATCTTATATTCAAATCTTTAGATTAAGTCATATAATAGTTCGTTCAGAAATCAATCCCGCCTGCAACTTTCTTTTAAAATCACAAAAACTTCTCAATTGTCAGCAGAGTTACATCTCCTTTTTTTTTATTCTCCAGGTAAGATATAATTTTTATTCTTTGTCGCGGTGTGCAGGTCTCATCAGAGTATCTCCTGGTGTTATAGACGACTTTTCAGGTGATTTTTAAGTAAGTTCTTTGTCATGAACTTTGGTTCGCTACATTACTTTGCTATCTGCCGCAAGGTAAGTCAACGGGGGGAACACAGGTAAGTCAGAGGGAAGGGAGTTTTATTTAATTTCAGGTCAAGATTAATAATGTTAGTATATGTTGGATCCGCCGAACAATTACCTACTTCTTTGTTTTGTTTTGTCATTTTGGTTAATTTTAACTATCCGCACAAATCGCGAGTCAAATCGCAAACGCAAGTCTCACTCTCGGCCCTGCGGGCCTCGCGGTCACTGTTTTCCGTTACTCGAACGCCTTCGGCGTTCTGTCTACGACGTCACCCTTCGGGGGCAAATAACTGATATATACCCCAACCTATTTGGTTACAGGGGCAGTTGGTTTCCCCCCGGCCGGTTACAGGAATCGCGACAATTCAGTTTGCGGAATCAGTCATCGCGCGATTTGTGCGGATAGTTAAAATTAACCGTCATTTTCTTCTGAGAAGCTTCCATCCGACTTCATAATTCTTGTAGAACAAGGTCTTTACGGTATTTTTAATAACGTCTTTGTGCCCATACATTGCGCAGGTAGCTTGTTTTGGATTTCAGCCCTTCCAATTTTCTTGCGCTGTAGTTGCGGACTGTCTCCATCTACCTAACCAAAATCAGAAGACATTCGGCAGAATATTTCCATCACAAAGCTTATGGCCAAAAATGACTACCACCTTACCGGATTTTAGTCTATGTTTGATATTTCCAGTAAATCATCTTCTTGCTCGGACTTCAGTTGCATCTCTTGAGGACTACCATCATATTTACTTTTGGTCCTTGAGTTCACTTTTACTAAGTTTTCTTTACGTTGTGTGGATTGACTTCATTATCGTACTATTGATATATCTTAGGAAAGTTTAGAAACTTTCACCTTCTGATGGATCACTAAATCTCGTTAATCCCTTTATTAAGAGGTCATTAATATCCCAAAAGGCGACTTGGACGAACTGAACAGGCCTTTTATACTCGGCACCATTCATCTCATTCCATTTTTCTTTTTTTTCTCCTAAAATCTACCTCTTCACCTCACGTCTCCGAGCAACAATCAACAAAACAAAAATCTCCTATCATTCACGATGTCAACACATCGAGAGGCCATTGTATGTCGTAATAATCCGTGAACTTTTCTTTTGTTTATTTACAACAATATTTTTCTCGCTCTTCAAGAGTACATTCGCAATATATTTCTTTTAAGTCAATCTTTACATAACCCTTTCGTTTCAGTTCACTTTATAGTATTTAATTCCGCAACTAGTATAATAACGTTCTTCGCAACTGGGACACCTTGGAATCTCGGGGTTTCAGATCGCAAATTAAAACGGCAATCGTTGTAGATCATCGTCATGATCTCGTGAAAGCTCATTGAAAAAAAATAAAACACACCACAAAATTCCCGCGCGCGTTCGGAAAATCCGTGGGGTGTTACACTAATAGCGTGTTGCGCCTCCTTTAGCGGTAAGAACTGCCTGAATACGTGCTGGCATGGATTTAACAAGGTGTTGAAACCGTTGCGGAGGAATAGCTGCCCAGGCTGACATCACGTTGGACGGTAATGTCGTAAGGCGTCGAATGGTTCTCTCCACTTCATCCCATAAATGCTCGATCGGATTGAGATCGGGCGACCGAGCTGGCCATAGAAGCAGGTGGAAGTCCGCGTCATGTTCCTCGAACCAGTCCAAGACCATTCGAGTACGGTGACAGGGAGCATTGTCCTCCTGAAACTGTCCGTCACCACCAGGGAACACAGTCATCATGAACGGGTGCACCTGACCAGCAACAATGGTGTGTCACATTCAGAGATGTGTCTACGGATATCAGAAAACCCAAGGTGTCCCAAGAGAAGACACCCCAGACCAGCACTACTCCTTCACCTGCCTGTACGGTTGTCTGCTGACGGGATGGGTCTATGACCTCGTGCTGTCTGCTCCAGATGTGCAGTCTGCCGTCCGCGTGATGGAGTAGGAACCGCGATTCGTCGGACCAGGCGACCTTCTTCCACTCATCCAGTGTCCAGTGGCGATGGCTTTGTGCCTATAGCAGGCGCGCCTTCTTATTTTGCGGTGACAGCGACGGTACTCTTACTGGCCGCCTGTTGTTAAACCCAGCTCGGTCCAAGGTGCGCCGCACCGTGTGCTCTGAAATGAGTTGGGATGCTCCCTCATTGAACTGCGCTGCAATTTGTTAGGCTGTTCCCGTCCTGTTGCTGTGGGATGATTCATGACAGTCGCTGTTGACCTCTTTCATCCACGGCCCTGCTTCGTCCGAAGTTGTGTTTGTTGGAGGTTGTTTTTCGGCATAACTGCCATTCAGGGAATACCCTCGACACTGTTGCACGGGAAAACCCAAGGAGGTTGGCGGTTTACGAAATGTTCAACTGCGCCCGTCAAGCTCTAGCGATCATGCCTCGTACAAAGTCGGTCAAATCCTTGGATTTACCCATATTCAGTCCACTTCTGCTGCTGACTGCAACTTGTGATCCAATGCATGCCTTTTATCACTGCTTTGGCCTGTTCCATTATTTGGATGTCACTGGGAGGCCGACCCATTTTCCGTAAGAGGTGTCTAATAAATTGGTCGTTCAGTGTATATATTTATTATTATTATTATTATTATTATTATTATTATTATTATTATTGTTTGGGGAAGCCAAACTCGGATCAAGTTTGGAAGCCAATCCCAGAGGCGGACCCAAGAGAGGGCCAAGCCTAAGGGACTCAAATGCAAGGGAGGGAAAATTACGCACTCGTTGGAGTATTGATGTTTGGGTGTAGGAATTTCCTTACTACGGAGGGTTGATTCAGATAAAATGAGACGACTTTGCAGTTCTGTTACGATGGTGTAATACCATGGCGCCACCATCGATTTTGTTCGATGTGAGAACCACGTTGTTGGACTATCGCCCGGCACCGTAATTTCCACTGAAGTAGGCTGAGTTTGAGGGACTCCATGGGAAGTTCGTTCCACACCTGCTGGCACACTTTCCATAGCCCATCAACGGTTCTTGGTCGGCGACTTCCGAGCCGTCGTTTCAGGAGACCAAAACCACTCGTATGCCCGTCTCCTGTTCCATCTTCCTGTAGTAAGCCACAGATGACTTGGCAGTGTGGCTTGATGCCGTGTCCATGTGGATCTAAACTTTTGATTGCTCACCAGGGTACAGACTTGGGATATCCTGCCGATATATGTGGTCCATTACATTACTCTGGAAGTAAGCTGCACTAATTTTACAGTTTCCAGGAACTCGACGAATCGTGAGCAGTCCACGTGAGCAATATCCGGCAACCACCATGAAGCCCTTTGAAAACTTTTTCTTGCACCTTCGGACAAAATCGGACCTGGCCTTGCCCCCTCTTTCGCGATAGTAAATTGCCCTGGGTTTGTTGAGGTACACCCAAGCTTCATCCAAGGAGACAACCCACTTCCATCGGTCACCTGCAAGATGGTTTTCATACACTTTTCTGGCGTTGGTGAATCGTTCCTGCACGTGCCTGGCCGACAGTCTGTGACCACGCGCTTTATGACGTCGCTCCAGCCCAAGATTGTCCTGAATTATTCTGGAGACTATTGCCTGTGAAATACCTTTCCTCTGGGCTAGACTTCTCTGTGTGGGGGGATTTTCTTTCAGCACTTCAGACCGGATTTCTCGCACCACCTGAGTTGGGCGTATTGGCTGAGGCTTGTTTCTGGTCTGCTTCTCTGCTCGTCCACGTTCATTAGATGGTCGCAATTTGTTCTTTTTGATTACTCGACCCACAGTAGCTTTAGATACCACAATACCATTTCGTTTGCATAATTCCACAATGCACGAAAGACTGAAGTTAGCGTCGGAAAGGCCAAACATATAACCTTCCCAAAAAGCTGTGATTTTGGAAGCCATGTTTCAGCACGAAATGTCCCAAATAAGAGCAACAAGTGTATACAAAGCTAATCCCCATGAATAGTGGACGAGTCATGCAAATCACATTCCGTCAAGGTCATACGCGGCGTTTAAAGTCGTCTCATTTTATTTGAATCAACCCTCCGTATGTAACAGGTGTTTAGAATTGTGGCTTTCTGTAAGGTTTTGCATAAGTGTGGATTTAAATTTAGTGTTGATAGGCTTTTGTTTAGCGTGTGTGGAATAATCACAGTGGCAGAAAGAACGATAAGAATAATGTGTACTCTGTTAACTCCCCAAAGGCGTTTCATTTCGTATGCAAGACCCGTATATTTAGTGATTTTATCCGTGTATGTCTTTTGTAAATTGTGTGTGTTGGGGATGGAGATATCAGTTATGTATAGTGCCCGGAACGAAAGAAAAAGGAAACTGGCGCATGTGCAAATGAATAAAACTCGTTCAACCAATCAGAAACGGACAAGAATCAAGGCATTACTTAGTACTGATGCCAGGTATAAGTAATACCTCGTTTCCAGTCCGTTTCTGATTGGTTGAATAAGTTCTATTCATTTACACATGCGGCAGTTTCCTTTTTCTTTCGTGCCGGGCACCATAAGTCACTTTGTTTTGCTTATCTACCAGTGTAATGCCTGGTCTGTTATGAGGGATAGTTTTGTCAGTGATTATAGCTCTGTCAAAATATAGTTTATGTGTGGTGTTCTCTAAGACAGTGTCTGGTATATATTTATAGTATGGAGTGTGAATGTCCCTTAGCTTGTGTATCTTAGCTAGATGTTGATGTATGATGTTGGCTACCTAGTTATGTCTGTGCAAATAACCTGTCTGCGTGAGTATTTTGCAACTGGATATGACGTGTTGGATGTTTTCCTCTGCGATATGGCATTTCCTGCAAGACCCATCAGTCGAGTATTTGATAATATGTTTTCTGTAGCTTTTAGTGTTAATAATCTGGTCTTGTGTGGCAATCATGGTTCCTTCAGTTTCCCCAAATAGACTCCGTTCACTCAACCAAAAGTTCGACGCTTTTTTGTCGTCGTGCGGCTGGTTGAGGTCAGAAGGATGTCTACCGTGGAGCTGCTTTCCGAGCCATAATTGAAGCTTAATGCATGTTGTAGGAATGTTCTGGGTGTTCTGCACGCTGTTCAGATTCAAAAGTGTGTATTTTGTATCAGCCATGCAGACTGCTTTGTGTAATGGTGATGTATGTTGTTTAGAGTAAAAGAATTCTCTGAGTGACTGGGTCTGTTTCTGGTGTAGATCTATTATATCAATAAGACCTCTGCCTCCCTCTGAACGAGGCAGGGTGAGTCTTTCAATAGCTGCGTGTGTATGGTGCCTTCTGTGCTTTGTAAGCAGTTTACGTTGTTTCCTTTCAAGTCCCTTAAGATCTGCGTGTGTCCACTGTACGACTCCAAAGGAGTAGGAGAGTATTGGCGTGGCAAAAGTATTGATGGCCTTGATTAAATTTCTGGAATAGTAATTTAATTTATTATTATTATTATTATTATTATTATTATTATTATTATTATTATTATTATAACTTTAAGGGAAGGTAGATCACGATACCTATTTCCATCGTATCGAGACGAGTTTATCGACCTCGGTGGCTCAGAGGTTGCGTGATCGCCTCTGATGCCCGAGGACGCGGGTTCGACTCCGGCCGAGGACGACGAAGTGAGATCACGCACTTCCTTCGGAAGGGAAGTAAAGTCGTTGGTCCCGTGTAGTCGTTTACCGGCTGCACGTTAAAGAACCCTTGTGAGGCAAAATTTGCGGCCCCTATAACGCCGTCCTGAAATGACCATGACAGTTGAAAAGGACATTAATACCAAACAAACCAACCGACCATCGAGACGAGTTTTAAGGCCAGCCCTAATTTATTTTGGGATTTTTCCAAACAGCTGTTAAAGTCGAAGAAAATTAACAAAGTCTACTTCGATATGGACAAGCAAGCTGAAATTGTGCAAGCGTTTGCCTCTATTAAGAATAACGACACTGGCATGCTCGGGGACGAAAAGCTTCTGAAGGATTGTTGGAAAAACATCAACAGTTGCTTTGCTCTACAACAATTGATTGAACGCGTCGAAAGCTTGTATTATACCCGGAATCCCCAACTATAAGTATTTAAAGGATGTATAACTGCATTAGTTATTTCCATGCTTCATCTGCTTAACTCATCTTTTAAGCTTGGTCAATACACAGATATGTGGAAGCAAGTTATTATCCAGCCAATTCCGAAGAAAATAGATGCAAAGGGGCTTACAGCATATCGTCCAATAACTATGATTCCGTTTCCAGCAAAATTATTAGAACTCTTATATTTGGTCAGCGTGCTCAATTGACCCTTACTTATCTGACTCGCAATATGGTTTTCGCCCCGCGTGTTCAACGCAATCTAATTTGGCAACTTTTATTCATTATATGTTTCCTTGCAAGTCGACAAAAGGCAACAAGTCGATACTCTGTTCTTAGATTTCTCCAAGGCCTTCGACCAAGTCAACATCAATCTTCTACTTTGCAAATTACGTATAATTGGTCTCGAGAATAACGTTTTACAATAGTTTGCTTCTATGTTGATCGGAAGAAGTTTTAAACTCCGTTCTCAGGATGTTAAGCTACCGGCCTTTCCGATTAAAAGCGGTATGCCGCAGGGTTCTCCATTGAGACCCTTGTTATGTAACATTTTTATAACGGATCTTTCTCATTTGCTGGTAATTTAACCCATCCGCATACTCATTTATGCTGACGATATTAAATTATTTTACTCAATTACGAACTGGAGCAGTTGCGAGGTCCTGCAAACTTAACGCGAAAAAAACAACCTAGGCGATTTCTTTTAACCGAAAAACCGCGCCTTTCCTTTTTGACTACCATATCGGAAACAACCTCCTCACTCGGAAGAACCATATCAGTGACTTAGGAGTTGTCTTCGCTGACAACTGCTCGTTTATACGACATAGAGACCAACTTAACTTGGATGTTTCACGTCGTTTAGGGTTAATAAAGAGGTTGTCACCTTTTTTCTCTGATATTAATACCTTTCTACAGCTTTATAAAACTTTTGTTGTTCCAAAAATTTTTTATTGTGTCTGGATCTGGTACGAGGGTAACATGCAGCCTAAGCTTATTACGAGCGCAAACTTTTCTCCAGCGCAAACTGTTTAGTTTTAATGCTTTCCTTTGCGATCATGTTAGACATCATAGTTCCATTCATTACAAACATAAAAATTTTAACATTAAAGATCTCATATGCAGAAAGTTTTTCAACATCCAACTTAATATTTACCATGGCAGATTAAATGTTCCTTCGCTCATAAATAATTTTAACTTGCACAGTCTAAGAAAATCCAAAGGCGGTTTCAAGTTAAAACCTATCTTAAAGTGGAGGTCCAACTTTTACCAAATTAACCCTATCGCTAAATTAGTTAATTACTTGGAGCATTTCAATAACATAAATTTAGCTGACGCCAAAGATATGCATCTGTCATTGTTCTTTTAATTCTATTTTTTTTTCATCTTCGTTCGCTTTCTTTTAGCGCCATTTCATCAGTACATTACTGGTTTTTTTTTTTTAGTTTATTTCTTTAATTAATATTATCTGCAGTCTGATTTCTTGACTCAGCTTTTCCATTTTTTTTTCCTCCTCATTTGACTCGGCTTTTTTGCCTCGATTTTATTTAGTTTATCCTTCTATTTTATATGTATTTTTCATTAACCCCGTTTTGGGCTTTGGCCTGTTGGGGGGGCAACAAGGGGCTTTACCCGACGGTTTATCTGGTGGGTTATTCCCTGTTGTTGTTACAATTATTATTATTATTATTATTATTATTATTATTATTATTATTATTAT
>JAHWFO010089818.1:441-32508 GCA_023313115.1 Rhysida immarginata | reverse complement strand
CCCCCCCCCCCCAATCTTCTCTTTTCGTTACTTTTACTTATTTTCTAATTATTTTTTTACTACTGTGTCCACCATTATCTGATTTTAATTAACACAAACATGAGAGCTGTGGCTTCCATGTTTGTAGTGACGGCACGTGTGTAATATTAATTATGATATTACGCACGCGTCGTCACAGAGGCCTATCCTTACCCAAAGTAAAATTTTACCTTATTAAAATTTCCACTTAAATCCTACTCCCAGTTCCTAAACCAAAAGCGCAAAACGAATCCAACTGAGTGGCTCCGGGCGAGTACCCTGTTCATTCTTACATTGTCGTAAAAAGCCCATACCCAACAAAAAAAAGGAAAAAAAAAAATTTTCAACCCCCAACCCCAAGATTGTACCAAATTCAGACAACCTCACTTTGCTCCGGTGTGTAGCTGTTTATAATCTAATGGATTCGTTCTAGGGCGTAACGCATACGTATTACGGGGTGGTCCCTCCGCCCTTGCGGTCATGCCACGCTTGCTTCTCATGGGCAGCGGACACTCAATCTCGCTCTCTTCCTCCTCGTCCCGCTCCGGCCCTTCCGTGGTGTTGGGGTCGGTTCGGTGGCCCCGGACGTGGTGTCGCCGTCTGTGTTCGTCCTCCGGAGGGGGGGGGGGGGAAATAGCGCTTCAGACGGTCGACATGGACGGTCTGTGCGCCTCTGCCCCTCATGTTGACAATTTCGTAGTTTACGGCGTTTAATTTTCTCGCCACGCTGAAAGGGCCTAGGTACTTATATGACAATTTTCTCTTCCTTCCACCCTTCCGGAGCAGCCATACTCTATCCCCATTGCCCCTCCGTGGGCACTACCTTGACGTGGTGGAGGGGCTTGAGTGCCTCAGTGACGCTAAGGGCTATGCTGGATCGGGTCACCCATGCCAGACAGGCCTTAGCAGAGAGGCCAGACTAAAAGTGTCCGGTCGGTTGTGGACCCTCCCAAAGGGACCGGTGCTCGCAATGCAGGCATGTTTTTGACATGGCCTCCATTACGACCAGTACGTCCACCTGCGTGTTTGCCGTGCGCAGCGACCCTACTTCTGGGGAAAGGGGAATCCTGGTGGTTGAGTGAAGGCTTTCCGGAACAACACACCACTTTGGCCCCTGCTTCTCGGAAGGATGGGTGGTCTGGATGAGCCCGTCCAGATCAATCGGCTGGTCGTTGCTCTCTGGAGCCTCGGCCATAGGGTTAGGCGCTGCCTATATCCTCCTCGTATCTCTGGTGCCAATGTGCATCCCCTTGTTGGGCTCGGTGGTGGGTGGGGAGCGAGGGAGATGAAAATTTATTTTACTTACTATGGGTAAAACAAATAAGCAAGCAAATTGCAAGCAAAATAACGACCGTGTAGAGAGATCTAGCCGTAGACCGCCAAAGTATCCGAAGTTTTTGGAGATGAAATTGGCAAGTGGGGAGTCGTTTAAGACCATCTCCCCATTTCTAATTTCAAAAGAACTTAAACGCCTCGTTGGGGATACAAAACATGTTAAAAGACTTTCCAACGGCCATCTTCTTATCGAAGTCTTTAAGGATAAGCAAGCCACCACCCTGCTATCCTTGAAAAAGTTTGCAGGGAAAGCCGTTTCGGTTTCTCCCCATGCAACATTGAATTATAAGAAAGGTGTCTTCACGTGCCAGGACCTGGAAGGAATGGGGGACGAGGAAATCATTGCCGAATTGGATGATCAATCTGTAGTTGACATTCGCCGGATCGCTCCAAGGAGGAATGGTGTTCCTCATCCTACGCACTCCTTCATTGTTACCTTTGAGGGTACAGTTTTGCCGGATACCATTTACATCGGTTATATATACTGTCACGTGAGACCCTTTATTCCCAACCCGTTGCGATGCTTCCAATGTCAGAAGTACGGCCACACGAGAACAAACTGTCATTTTAATGCAGTATGTTGTAAGTGTGGCCTACCAGGACATGAGATGGAAGATTGTTCTAACGAGTTCAGGTGTTGTAACTGCAAGGGAGCCCATTCTGCCCTTTCAAGAGACTGTCCTATTTGGCGGAAGGAAAAGAAGATCCAAGAGGTTCGTGTCCTTGGGAATTTGTCTTTTCCGGAAGCACGTAGGCAGGTAGAACAAAATGAAGTCCGTAACTATGCAGCAGTGGTTAAGAGTCGTACTTCTGTTAAGTCTATTGGAACAATGACTGATTTAAGTATTGCAGACTTTTCCTGTGGAACTTCCACCTCCACAGGACCATCTGCTAGCACTAGTCGGACTTCGAAATCGGTTACACCACCTGGAACCCCTCCAAAAACTTCGGAAAGGGAAGAGGGCAAGAAACGCTCGTCAGAGGTGTCACCTTCCTCTGACCCCTCCAAAAAGCGTATAGTAGTTTCTACGCCAAATTCTCCAGTTCTGGGGGGAGGGCCAGACTTCCCTTTAAACTTAGACGTGTCTCCTACTGAGGAGATGGAGTTATCCCGGGAGTTTAAACTTTCATCTTAAACCTCCATCATGGCACTGTTACAATGGAACCTTAATGGATTCTTTTGTCGATTAGAAGACCTCAAGCTCTTAGTCAATAAGTTCTCCTTCTCCTTATTGGCTTTGCAAGAAACTTTCCTTTTGCCATCCCAGTCTCCTACCCTAAAAGGGTTTAATTTTATTAGGAAGGATTATACATCGGGAAATAAAGCCTGTGGTGGTGTTGCCATCTTAGTCCAAAGATCTTTGCCTTTTACTACCATTAATTTAACATCTAATCTCCAGGCGGTAGCAGTTAGAGTCTTATTCAAAGATCTCTCACCTCTAACTGTATGCTCACTGTATCTACCTCCGGATCAATATACAGATGAAAATTCTTTATCATCCTTGCTTTGTGAATTGCCAAATCCCTTCCTTATTCTGGGTGATTTTAACGCCCATAATCCCATTTGGGGGTCTAGAAAGCTCTCTGAAAGAGGATATATGATAGAGAAAGTTCTGAATGCTTTTAACATCAATTTATTAAACGATGGCTCTTCAACATTTCTCCACTCAGCCAACGGCTCTGTGTCATGCATCGATCTATCTATATCCTCTTCATCTTTCACACCCAATTTAGCCTGGAACGTTTTCTCAGATTTACATGGTAGTGATCATTTCCCGATAAGTATTTCCCTGAGTTCTTCTACTTTTTCCAACCCTCTACCACGTTGGAAATTGTATAAAGCAGACTGGCAGGTCTTCCAATCCCATCTGCAGTTTGAGAATAAAACACCCTTTCCGTCTGTAGATGAGGCTGTAGAGGATTTCACTTCCCGCATCCTCCATGCGGCAGAACAATCCGTTCCAAAATGTCGATCCTCTTCCACGAAAATACCAGTGCCATGGTGGAATGAAGAATGTGCCCTAGCGGTTCGAGAACGTAAGAGAGCTCTCCGCATTTTCTCCGCACAACCAACTCTCGAGAATCTTATCACTTATAAACAGAAAAGGGCCAGTTGTAAACTAATCATCTCCACAAATAAAAAACTCTGTTGGAGGGATTATATTTCCTCCATAAATAGGAACACCCCTCTTCAAACTGTATGGAACATGATTAGGAAAATAAACAGAAAAAGACTCCCGGATAAACTCCCTTCTCTCACTGTAAATGGGCATACGCACTTTCACCCGAAGGAGGTAGCTAATATCCTCGGAAGGACATTTGCTGAGGTTTCACAAATAAAACATGACTCAGCCTCCTTTCAAAGACAAAAACGTATTGAAGAATCGCAAGTTATAAACTTTAAATCTCGAAACCTCGAGAAATACAATCTCCCGTTTACTTCGCGGGAACTACATTTTGCCCTTCGTTGTTCCAGAGATTCTGCACCAGGCCCAGATGGAATCTTATACGCTTTCCTGAAACATCTCACGAGAGAAGCTTATGCTCATCTGCTCGCTTTATATAACTACATTTGGTCGTTAGGAGAGATTCCAACTTTGTGGAGAGAAGCAATTGTTATTGCTATTCCAAAACCAAATAAAGATCACTCTTGTCCTTCAAACTATCGACCAATTGCGCTAACCAGTTGTCTATGCAAAGTCTTGGAAAGGATGGTCTCTGTCCGATTTATGTGGTACCTGGAAAAAAACCACCTGCTGTCTAGGTTCCAGTGCGGTTTCCGCAAATCCCGCTCAACTGTTGATCACCTTCTTCGGTTGGAGCATGAGATTCATCTAGCGCAGAGACATAGACAACATGTCGTAGGGGTTTTCTTCGATCTGGAAAAAGCCTACGATACAACTTGGAGGCATGGAATAGCAATACTTTTGCATAAATACGGCCTTACAGGACACCTTCCCTCGTTCCTGTGTAATTTCATGGCGAATAGAACATTCCGAGTTCGCGTTGGGTCAACACACTCAGACCCTTTTACACAGGATAATGGTGTCCCACAGGGATGTGTGCTGAGTCCTTTCCTTTTCCTCATTGCTATTAATGAGGCTTGTTTACAACTTCCATCTACTGTGAACTATTCCCTGTACGTTGACGATATTGCCATTTACTGTCGAGGGTCCTCAATGTTCTTTATTGAGCGTCAACTGCAACTGGCCATCAACAAGCTTGTAACCTGGAGCAACGAAGTAGGATTTAAATTTTCACCCCAAAAAACAAGGGCCGTTCACTTTTGTTTTTTGAGAGGTCTCCATCCAGACCCGGACCTTACACTTTATGGATCCCCTATTTCAGTGGTGGACTCACATAAATTCTTGGGTCTAACATTTGATAGAAAATTATCATGGCTCCCACATATTCGTAATTTAAAAGCGAGATGCTTACAAGCCATGAATGTTTTGCATTCCATTTCCGCTACCAAATGGGGTGCGGATAGAAAGATGCTTCTTTTTTTATACGGCTCTCTAGTTAGATCTAAATTGGACTACGGAAGTATTGTGTATGCATCTGCTTCAAAAAGTACTTTGAAGCTGTTAGACCCCGTTCACAATCTAGGCATAAGAATTGCCATAGGAGCGTTCCGAACAAGTCCGGTAGAGAGCCTTTATGTAGATGCTTCTGAACCCCCGTTATGGTTAAGAAGAGCCAAACTCCTCCTGAAATATGCTCTTCGCATATATGGTGAAAGTCAGCACCCAGCTTTTGCCTGTCTATTTGGCAAACCTAGAATCCCTCCCCATCACACTTATAGAAGCATCAACAATTGGTTCCAGAATCTTTTGGTGAGCCTGAACCTCTCATTTCCAGCCATGCATAGCCGAGAGGTCAGAGATGTCCCTCAGTGGATTCTTCCCCAACCAGATGTAAATTACAATTTATTCGGGGGGAAAAAATCAAATTTTTTGGAAGTCGAAATTAACGCACTTTTTAAGGTTTTTTTAGAAACCCTTCCTGATGGCTTCCACATATATACAGATGGGTCCAAATCAGAGGACGGGGTTGGCTGTGCTTTCCTTATAGATAACACTATATTCTCCTATCATTTGCCAAACGAGTTCTCCATCTTCTCAGCGGAATTGGTTGCGTTAGCCAAAGCGTTAGAGTTCTGTTTTCAATATCCAAATTCCAACATCTGGATATTCTCTGATTCTCTGAGCGCTTTGCAATCGTTGGAATCTTTCAACTCTGAAAATCCTTTTGTCAAAAGAATCCAGGAATACCTTCATTTCCTGGATTCCCAAGGTACCAAAATTCATTTTGTCTGGATCCCTAGTCACATGGGTATCCAGCAAAATGAACGAGTCGATAAGGCGGCAAAACACGCTATTACACAGTTACCGATCTCTGAATTGCTGTCAATCCCCGAGCATTTACATCCGGTGATTTCTAAGAAACTCAAATCTTCTTGGCAGGAGTCTTGGCCTCTTAACCCAGCTAATAAACTTTTTGAAATCAAGCGTTCCATCACACCGTGGTCATTACCTTGTCTAACAAACAGGCGAGAAGATGTCGTTCTTACTCGGCTTAGGATTGGTCACAGCCGTCTTACTCACATCCATTTACTAAAAAAAGAACCAGCTCCATTGTGTTCTTGTGGAGCAATGCTAACTATTAAGCATATTCTTATTCAGTGCCCTTTACACACTAAATTACGACGCTCATTAGGGCTGAATTATTCACTTGAGTTTTTGTTGGGGAATAACCCTATGATTTTTAAAAAAGTATTTTTGTTTTTAAAAATTATTCATGTTTTTAAATTCATATAGTCATCTTTTTATTGCTTTTGCATTATATATATTTGACCATCAAATATAAGTTTCATTTAGTGCCATTTACACGCTAATCATATTCATCAGTTTTTATTAGGGGACATCTTATAAGAAAATAGATTTTAATCATATATTTTATAGTCAGTTAGTGCCATTTACACACTAATGATTTACTCAGAACCTATACAAATATTTCTTATTACGGGAAAACCCTGGAGGAAAATGTCGGTTTTTTAAATTTATTATGGTTTTTAAAATCTCAGTCATAATTTTTATTGTTTTTCCATCTTTGTCATTCACGTTTTTATGTTTTTTGTTTTCTCCATCTGAATTTTTAAACTTTTGGCCCATAAACTGTGGGTTTTTAATCTTTCTGTCGGGCGCAAAATGGCCATAGTAGCCGACGCCCTAAAATTTCAACCAACCAACCAACCTATCCCCATTGTGAAACTGCTCCGGTGCTCGTCTATTTCCATTCGCCCTGTGGATTTTCCTCTGGCGTGTGTTTTGGCTGACCTGGCGTGCTATTTCCCTGGCCTTGGCGAGGCGTGTGGTGAGTTATGACCTGTATTCTTGGTGGTCCGTCACCGGATTGCCCTCCGAGGGTCTCCAGCTGTCCAACGTGACTGGCTCGAATCCGTACGTCAGATACGAGGGGGAGTCTCCGATGTTGTCGTGTATGGCCGTTCTAATGGAGAACAGTGCCGCATCCAACATCTCCCCCCAGTCGCTAGGGTGGTTTTGGCACAATGAGCGTAAAGTACCGATCAAGGTCTGGTTTAGCCGTTCGCACAGACCGTTCGAGGTCGGCCTGTACGCGGTTGTGGGTCTGTGTATAATGTTTAGGTCGGTATACAGGTGTTGCAGTACTTCTGACATGAAGTTTTTACCGCGGTCCGTGACTATGCTCTCTGGGATGCCGTAACGGCATACTATATGTTTAAACAGTGCCTTAGCAACCGTTACTGCCGATTGCTCTCTCAGAGGGACGGCCTCCGGAAATCGCGTAAACACATCCACCATCACCAGTATGTATCTGTGTCCGTTCCTCGAGGGCTCCACGGGACCAATGACGTCCATCGCTATGGTCTGGAAGGGTCGCGCTGCCTGAATACCCTCCTGGTATGGGGCCTTGAGTTTCTTTAACTTCGCTTTTTGACATGTCTGGCACTGTCGTATGTACTGTGTTACATCTCTGTACATCCCCGGCCAGTAGTAAATTGGCGCAATCCTGTGCAGGGTTTTTCTCACCCCCCCATGACCCGCTATGTTACTATCGTGCGCGTCCCTAATAACAGCTTGGCGCATACTCTGCCCAACGCAGACCCGCTGTCGCTCCTGTCCCCTGTGATTTTTATCAACCCGTACTACCATATCCTTGACTATCTCGAATCGTGGGTTCGGGCCGTCCTCCTTTCGTGCGCGTTGCTGTACGCCCTGTAGCTGCAGTCTTCGTACCCATGGGTCGCCGCGTTGGGCGTTCGCCAGTTTCGTGTCCCAAACCTCGTCATCCGCCAACAAGACCGTCACCTCCTGGTGGTGTTTGAGTCGCGAGAGCATGTCTGCCACCGTGTTTTGCTTTCCTGCAATATGCTCTATCTGTATATCGAATTCCTCAATCTCCAGCGCCCACCGCAGAATCCTCTGATTTGTCTCTCGCATACCCCTCATGAACGCCAGCGGTTTGTGGTCCGACAAGATCCGTATGCTATAGCCCAGGATGATGTTCCGGAACCGCTTCAGCGCCTTGACTATCGCCATGGCCTCCTTTTCGATTACGCTATAGCGTGAGGCCGCTCCGTGGAATTTAGCGCTGAAGTAGGCTATGGGCTGTAGCCCATACTGTGTTTTCTGCTGCAGCACGGCTCCCATCGCCTCCGCGGAGGCGTCCGCATGGATATAGAACGGGCGCGAGTAGTCCGGCGAGGCTAGCACCGGTGCGGTCGTCAATGCCAATTTGGCCTCCGCAAATGCGCGCTGGCACCTCTCATCCCATTTGAACTTCACCGACTTCTTTGTTAGGTCCGTCAGAGGCGCTACCATGTCCGCCAGGTGTGGGATGAACTGTCGGTAAAAGTTAATGGCTCCGAGAAAACTACGCGTCTGTCGCACAGTCCTCGGAGGGCTCAGGTGCAGCATCGCCAGCACATTCTGCTTGTCCGGGTATATACCCCGTTTGCTCACCTCATGGCCCAAATATCGCACCTCCGGTTTCAGGAACTGACACTTGTCGCGATGTAAGGTGATTTCGTGCAAGCGCAGTCGGTCGTGTACCCAACCCAGCAGGTCCTCATGTTCCTCAATCGTGCGTGAGTATACTAAGATGTCATCCAAAAACACATAAACCCCCTGGCCTATCTTGTCTCTGAGAACGTCGGTCATAAAAGATTGGAACACCTGTGCGGAGTTCCTCCCTCCTTGAGGCAGCCGCGTGAGCTGATATTTACCCCACGGGGTTTGGAAGGCGTAGCATGGCCTCAAGTGCGCCGCAACAGGCACCTGAAAGTATCCTGACTTAAGATCCAGCACGGAGAACACCTGATGTCCGTTAAGATTATGGATCAGCTCATCAATATGGGGTGCAGGAAAATCTATATGCTCTGTGACCTCATTTACCTTCCTGAGGTCTAACGTCATGCGCAACTCCCCGTCTGCCTTCTTACCAAGTGCACAGGCGAGTTCCACGCGCTCCTACTGGTTTCTATTATGTTCGCCTGTATGTATCCCTCGATCAGCTCCTTATATTGCCGCATGTATACCTGCGGAATGGGGTATTGTCGCGTAAAAATTACCGCCTCTTTTTTTATGTTATAGTCAGCAACAAAACCTCGCACTCGTGTTATCTTGCCCCCCTCTTTGGCGAAGCATTCTGAATACGCATCTCCCACCTTTTCGAGCCTCCGTCTGATGTCTACATCCTGGCTCTCCCGGTCAACGACCTGCGCCCAAGTTACCTCTCTGGTCGGTTTGTCTTCTGCCACCTCTCGCGCCGCGGCCTCGGTTTCTTCGCGTAACTGCCTTATCTCTCTGCTGAGTGATTGTATCTGCTGCCGTAGCTCCGCCATGTGGGTTAATGCGCCCGTCTGCTCTATCTTGGTCAGACGGTCCACCGCTTCTTCCACTGACTGCGGTTGCATGTAGATCCATGGAGGGGCAAATTCTGGTCTGAGTCCCATTCGTAGTCTGTCCAAGATTATCTCCCCTTTGGCTTTCCCTGTCAAGAGCTGGTTTCCCTTCGCGTTCTCGTAGAGCGCCCTCAATCGATTCGCAAACATTGCAACTCGCTCCCCTGGCTCCTGGATGGCCGAGTACAGTGCCTGCAGCGCCCGCTCACCATCCGTGGACGGCGCTCCAAAGTTCTGCCGCAGAAGGTCCGCCCAATTTGCGCAGGCCGCGGGGCCCGTCACTCCTAGTGCCGCAATGGACTCCGCTGCCCGTCCTTTGCTGTGCTGCCATGCCACGACTGCAGTCATCGCATCCGTCCACCCTGCTGTTCGCTGTATGAGCTGCAGCATGGCGATGAAATCCTCTGCCTTCACCGTCCCGTCTTCCCCTGAGAACTCTATCATCCTGTAACCCGCAACTTCGGGCACTGTTGGGGCGCTCGCCATGGTGTTACCGCCGCCGTCCATCGATGCCAATAAAACTCCCGCCGCCCAGCTATTCCTATCCTAACGCCCGCGTTCGTTGGCCGCTGCGTGTCCACTTGCATAATCCTACCACCGCCCCGCTATCTCTGCAACGATGGGTCGTTGCCTTGCTTAATCCGGGCCTAATCGCTCGATTAGTGTTCCCCCAATCCCCCTGGAACGGCTAGCGCGCTCGATTAAAACCCCAAAAGGGTGCACGTTACGCCACTAGCTGGAAGGTCACGGCACCAGATGTAACGACCTTCACGTATGCGTGACGATGGCGCGTCACTTACCTGCTATATTAACGAGGTACTACCTGAGGTTCGTACTTTTGTGACCCAAAATACTAAACTCTCTGACTCCGTGTCAACTACTCCGCCGCTATCGATCGTATAGTGGATTACTTCATCAAAAAAAAAAAAACTACCTATACTAGCTTATCCTAAACCCCTGTATAATGCCTTTACTTCCAATTAACAGTTATTGCTCCCAACAAATTTTCTCTTCCCCTTTATCACCTTGATGTTTCTTACCCCTTGGGTATCTTATTACAAAAACCACACTCTTAGCCAAAACCCCAATGAAACTCTACAAGTAACAAATCCTTGCATCACCGACTATGTAAGCGTTCCTTCCTTATTACATTGAAGGCGAAATCGGATACTTAATTACCAGGTGAGGGCTCTTAACAGCTCCGACCACCATGCATCAAATTAACCAGACACCGACTTTCCTGCAGTAACCGCTAGGAGAAATAAGCTCAATTATCGTCTAACTACCATAGTCGGGGATACAAGCGACTAAGCAAAAAAAAAAATTTTAAATAATCTTAAGTTCTAAACTACATTAAACATATGATAATCGTGGACACCAAGTAGCCCCTTTCCTTCCAATTTATCCCTGCAAATAAAACAAGACTTCTAATTCTAAAAGCAGAGTGACTCACTCAGATAGAGATATGCTTAAAACAAATAAAAAAAGGAAATTTATTCAGACAAAAAAAAATTCAATAATATCAATTAGCATTAACTCTGTGCCTAGGACTTGAATTTTACTTAATTTAACGTCTAGTAAACATATCTTGTATTACAATAAGAACAAATTTAAACAAAATCTGAACAAACTGGTAAAACTGTTACCTCCCCCCTTTTTTTTTTTTAATATATTTATTTTATAAATCACTCTTGGTAACTATCATGTCCCTTATGCTCAATGCCTTAAATTTCTTTTATCTGCTGCTTCCAATTTACCATAATAGTACGTTTTCACACAAATCACACTACAGAATTAAATTTTGCGTCTTTCATAACTATTGTATGCATATCGATTTTCACTTTACGCGTGGGCCCATAAATTTTTTTTGCGAAAGTTTCACTTATCTGATATCTACTACTCTCATCGCTTGGCTGGTGGTCACCACTCGCTGGTTTCGCTGGCACTCAAGATCACACTGCTCGGCCTATGAGATTTCCACGACATCTGTTTGGCTCCGCTCCGCTGAGGCTACGGTTCTCCCCCGCTCTCACGCTGTGCTGGTACGCTTCCACCCGGTGGACTCCTCCTCCTGGATCGTACTCTGAGGGCGTTGCTCTCCGCTCCTCGCATTGAAGCTCGCCGTGTCGTATTCAGGGATGAGTGTCGATCAGCTTCATGTTAGCTAAATCCCTTTTAGTTTTTCTTACTTTCTTAACTCTTTTAACGGCACGTCTTGTCGTTGCCGAGTCCCGTGCTGAAGAGAGCTTAAGCTGGTTTTACACTAGCAATCTTTCCCGGGAAAGTGGCGAGCTGTGCCCGCGAAAGCTTTTCACACTATTCACAAACGTGGCCGTGCGCGAGTAAGATGAGCGCGCTAAATTTCCCGAGCTGGCTTTCCCGAGTAGTGTGGCTCGCTTCGCGAAAACGAGGCTCATCTCCGTTGATGCAATTGAAACATAAGAAAAAATGGCGGAAGATATGCCGGGCAACGAAGCAATGGTGTATGTGAAAAGAATAAAGGTGAAATTCACATTTTTCGAGTTTGTGTTATTGTTACTGATATGTTGGCCTCCATGTTTGTTACAACAGAACAGGAATGACGATTAAAATAAATCTGCCTTCGTTACATACTCGAGAAAACTTTCTCGGGAAAGATGCTTTTAATGTAAACAGTTAAGCGGCTACAGCAGGCTCTAGCAAAGCGAGCGCAGCCCGGGTAGCCTTTCCCGCTAATAAAGCGAGCTAGTGTAAAACCAGCTTTAGTTTCACTTCCTCTCTCCCCACTACCGAGAAGACCTTGACCTCCACTACTATTGTTCCACACACTCGTTCCAGGAATTTCGTTCCGGCGTTATCGGTTGCCCTGGCAACTTCCTTCACACCTTCCTCACTATTGTCCCCAAAGTTCACTTTTAATTCCTGCTAAATTCTTTCGTTAGGCCTAGACTGCCATCGACCTCATATTTGATTCAATTCCTTCGTATGAAACTCCCTACTATTTTCTTAATAAAGTATAAAGTATAGCATTCTTACATTATGTCACCTTCTTATATTTGTCGTACCTAATAATATATTTTCTTTTTATTACCACAAATTACACATCTTCTGAGTGCACCATTCCGCTTACCTACAGTTTGAACTCCCCCCCCCCCAATCTTCTCTTTTCGTTACTTTTACTTATTTTCTAATTATTTTTTTACTACTGTGTCCACCATTATCTGATTTTAATTAACACAAACATGAGAGCTGTGGCTTCCATGTTTGTAGTGACGGCACGTGTGTAATATTAATTATGATATTACGCACGCGTCGTCACAAATTAATTAAATACGTTACTTCTGAACTGGCTAAAAAACAATAGCAGTTTTCCTCGACTTTAAAAAAGCATTTGACAATCCCCCTCACCATATACTGATTGATAAATTAAATCATACTTTCGGCATTCTCGGTAATGCCCTTGCCTGGATCGAGTCATTCTTAAAAGATAGATCGGTTTCCCTAAAGATCCGCGGGACAAGTTCCTCCTGTATCAATTTTAATATTGATGTCCCACAAGGTTCTATCCTCTCTCCTTTACTTTTCAACCTCTTCATTAACGACTTCGAGAATTCTATTGGGCCAGATAAATGTATCCTTTATGCCGACGACGTTACCCTCCTTCTTTCTAGCGACATTGAAGGCGACCTTTCAATCGATGGAAAAGATCTGCTGAGTAAATTGCTAATCTGGGCAAATAATCACTCTCTAAATCTGAACTACGAAAAATGCTATTACTTAATATTTAGTTTAAGAAATAAACGAGTAGACTATTCTCGCATAGTCTTAAGGATCAACAAAACCTTCTAATCTCCGTTTCTAGCTTCAAATACTTAGGTCTAATAATCGCCGAAGATCTCTCATGGACCGCCCACGTCACCTACATTAAGAAGAAAATTAGCCTTGCTCTTGGCTTCATTTCTCGCATAAAATTCCTTTCGTTCCCCACCCTTAAACTCTGGTACTTCTCCTTTATTTATTCTCATTTATGCTATGGTATAGTTTTTTGGGGCAACACTTCTCAATCAAATCTATCTACACTACACAGAACTCACAAATGGTTCATTAGAATTGCTTTCGGAATCCCCAGATTCTACAGCGTTTCAACTCTCCTTCATCAGTCGGGTCTGCTATCTGTTACTCAAATCTACTGGTACAATCTAATGATTTTATTTTTTAAACTTCGCTGTAACATATATACATGAAGTACTCCTATTAATTTTTTAGTAAATGGCCACTTCCACAACTATGCAACACGCAAAGCTAACTTCCTACGACTCCCAAATCATTCCACCAACTTCAGAAGATTAAGTCTAACATACTCGTGTATTAAAGCCTGGCAAATCTTACCATTTGAAGCAAGCAACAACATCTTCTGTATACTTTTAAAAAGGAACTGAAATCATCTTTAGCTGTCTCTCTGTTTAGTGACGAAGCCCACTGAAGTTTTGCACTCTGTTTTTCTTTGGCTCTTCTGTTGCAATCCCTCTTTTCTCTCATCTCCTTTTCATTATTAGTTTTTTTAAACGCAGTTTTACGTTTCTTTATGTGTTTTTGTTTCATTTTTGCCAAATTTTTAATTGTTCCATTGTAATTGTTTACATTTGTATTTTAATACACCTATGCGATGTTTCCATACAGATCCTGTGTGAGCTTCGGAACATCCAATATTCGGATTTTATAAAATCTATACAAATAATAAATCTGTAGAACCGTCGTGTCTGTACATTGAAAATATTTGCGTAAATCTGATTGCGGGTGATGCAGGAAGTGTAACAGAATACAATAAGACCATTTTTTAAATTTTTGTCTGTCTGTTTATCTGTTTGAACGCGATAATCTCCAAAACTACTTGACGAATTTTATGAAGTTTTCACAGGTAACTTGAGCGTAGCTTGGGGCAACATATAGGGAGAGGAGCGCTTATTTATTGACCGAGATCGTCACAATATTGCCAGAGCTCAAGAAAGTGATGGCCAATACCAGCGGCGTTTAGAATTAGCTAGGGTGAATTATGAACGCACCCGTCAAGAACGTGAGGAGTTTACAGTGAGTGAAAGGGAGAGAGTAGATGGAATACGGCAGGCAGAGACAGAAGAACAGCGCCAAGCTCGCCTAGCCACTGATCGTTTTCGACATCCGCTAAATTGAATGTTAATGTCGTCAGAAGTTTCAGGGGAATGTCTGGAAATAGTTGCGGGGAAAGCCGAACTTCTTTGGGTTGATAAAGAAAAAAGTGCATTTGCATAATCTTAGGACTGATTAAATCTGCACTAGAGTCTATACCGCAAGGGCAAAATAATGATTATAAATTTGTCATTAGTGCAGCTGCTCGACATAGCGACAGGTACAATGTCTCTGTCACAAGTGAAGTTGCAGCTGTTTTGGTTGAACAGAAATGTCAGCGACGTGATATAGTATTGCGCACTCGAGACGATCGCCTTCAACGCATTTATGAGACACATCGGTCTTCTGACTCCCTACAATACTTCTTAATTTATTGCCTGTTATAAGAGTGGTATAATTTTGTATTATATCATCACAACAAATTTATGCTAACCTGCTGCAAATAATACGAAATCGTTTTGTCTACCTGCAAAGATTTCGTGGACTGTTTAGCCAGTTTATCATCGATATGTACGCCAAAATCGAGGCAGAGCGCTTAGTGCAGCCTACATACGCACAAATCAGAGACGGTTACGCGTAGAAGATTATGTGAACTTACGGAACGCTATGCAACAGGATGACAGCACGGAAAACTTAGGCCGATTATTTATCTTTCCGTCCAGTTTTAACGGCCGCCCACGCTGTATGCACGAGTGTACGGAGGACCCTTTCTGTTATTTCTGAAAATACGGAAGGCATGATGTTTTGATTGCCTTCACAACAAATCCAAAGTGGAATGAAATCACTCGAGAACTTTTAGCAGGACAAGCGTCGTATGATCGAAATGTAATAATAACCAGAGTTTTCCACTTTAATTTGAGGTTGCTGATCACGTTTTTAGTTCAGCTTTGTGCTTCATGTAAAGCGTTGAGTGGCAAAAGCGAGAATAAAAAAATACGTCCCAAGTTGTCGAGAAGCTGATAAGTGTTGAATACTTGGACCGTAATGCAGATTCAACACTGTTTGACCGAACCTTGCGGGTAAAACACATGATTCACGGACCTTGCGGGGCATAAAACAGAAACTGTCCTTGCATGCAGGACGGCCGGTGTTCTATAAGATATCCAAGAGCACTGGTAAAGCAAACGATAACGGGAGAAGATTGATTCCCGTCCTATCCTCGACGCTCACCTGACCAAGATAGGTTTGCAGCAACAATAAGATCATGTAGCCAAGTAATTGTTTTGGACAATAGATGGGTCGTACCCAGTGATGGCGTCTTGTACTTCCGTTTCCGTCCAAATTTGAAGAGTTGTAGCGCCATTTTGTTTAGGGGAAGAAACGACTCACGATTCACGCACGGAGGTTGCCTGCTACAGTAAAGCGAATTGGTTCGATTCGAAATTTATATATATGGTTGGCATTAACGTCCCTTTAAACTACCATGGTCATAGGGGCCGCAAATTTTGGTCCGCAAGGGTTTTTTAACGTGCAGCCCGCAAACGACTACACGGGACAAGGGTTTTACTTACCTTCCGAAGGAAGTGCGTGATTTTGTGACACGCCCCCACTTCATTAGCATGCACGATCCTATACCCGTCTTGAATATAGTCTCGGTGGGGCACGCGTCAACTGAGTTCGGAACTGATTTAGAGGAGTGGAAATAATGACTCGAGTTACACAGATGCTTAGATCAATTAATTATTTATTCCCAACTAATATCAGCTCGACATCTACCCTTATAAGGATGAGTATACATTGCATATTAGTAAATACAATTTGCACCACCATAAATAATTATCTGGCAAGCTGCATAACCCACAGCAATCGCGATCCACTAAAGGGGCCCCTTAGCCATTGCGCGATTACTGCCTAAACGCCATCCGGCGTGCAGGACACATGCTGTCCCTTACAACAAGTTACAAAAAAAACAACAGTCAATATATATTATACAAGTCTACGTCCAGTTGACACATCGGTCTAATGAAATAACTCATTAATGATGTGTGATTGAGCATTTACACTCCGGGTCTGTCACGGGACATCATTTCCGTAGTGCCTATGGCGTAACGCCGGAAAGCGTCACGTGATTCTTTTAGTACTCGTCTCCTCGATGGGCGACCCGGGGAGAATCACAGAAACCCCGCCAATGATTCCCGTGCAGTTAGCGGCCGTTATGTAGAATGCTAGATGGGCGCTTATATCATGAATTACCCTTGCCTCATATTACAGAAAGAGTAAACAAGGGATCCAAAGCGGCGACCTACACATCACACGTTAAATTTCACGACTCAGCCCGATGGTTATCCGCTTGGCAACGTATCTTGTATTAATATTTCAACCATCACCCAGGTAAAGTTAACTTGCTAATCCCTAGTTATATTAACATATCTTATCATTTACTACATATGTCCTATTTTATTTTTGTCCTATTTACAACAGATACAACACATTGCTGTTATCTACGGCGCAACACTACATATGCAGTTTGTCAGCCTCGACGCATAATTAAAGGAGCGTGTATTCGTGGCCTCTATGTTCTCAATGTCGGAGTAAAGAAAGTAAGATAAAAGTTTCACTCACCACGGAGTCATCACTTATGGAATTGTATCCACTCAGAACTTGGTTTAAAATCCATACTTGTACCATACTTTGTTGATGTCCATTGACCTGCTCACGGCTCGTTACCGATCGAACACCTTCATACGATCATGCCATTCCGCATCTGTAATTCTCAAAATATTTTTCTAAAAATAAGATTAGCCACAAGCAAAGATACAGTACTTTTCAGCGTTGCTAAATATTATGTGTGGACTTATCTTCGGTGAACGCTCTCCAAGAACAGTGTATCGTTTTTCTCATTGCTCATCGAAGTTTCTTACGTTCGTTCCCGACGAATTTTTTTTATCAAAAAAAAAATATAACTTGAAAATTCTTCTATCTTTAACAAGCAACACGTTGTTAACAATGAAGGGATGACTAGAACTCATCTTCCTAGAATTTCTAGCTCCCAACAATGCTATAACACAACAAAAGGGCCTCCTGTTGCGTTTCACTGTTGACGCAGCCAGATCGAAATTAATATTTACAAAAAAAAACAAACATTTTCCACATACAATGACAAATAATAATATTCCAATAAAAACAAATATATATGTACTACTACGATATCGAGCTGATATTTAATTAATTATACTAATCACACGAATTATTACAGACTAAATATTACCGATTAAAAAAAAGAAAATATTTCAATAATTTATTCCCCAAAATTAAATTGCACGCACAACACGTGACTTGTCACAATTTCAAGAATTTTCTCCTGAAAAATCCTCGTCGTCCTTGGGCATCAGAGGGGATCACGCAACCATTGAGCCACCAAGGCCGATTGATGTAAATTTTATTATTTTTTATTGGCTTTCCGCAGAGATGTGGCAAATTCTTGTGCGGCATATAACTGTACGAATCGAGTGGGTAAAGAAAACCATGTATCGCACTCTTCAGAAGCATATATCAAAATACGTATGCTGTTATATGCAAAGCAGTAAAGTTTAAAGCTGCATCAAGATACCATATCAAGGCATCTGCTGACTAAAACGATTCTGTTAAAGCATCAGTGAAAATTATAACTGGAGACAGTAGATATTGACTGAATAAAAAATACAATCTTATAATCCTTTATACAGTACATATAATTGAATAATTTCATAAATTTTGAAAACTTCAACAAACATGTCTAAATTTTTGCTAAATTATTATCAGGCTATATCTTAGAAATGGTGTTAGGCTATAATAAAAATTGTTTTAATTTAAAAATTATTTGATGTATTAAGAAATTTTTAATTCATTTGTGAAATTTTTATTAAACATTTCATTTCATTTCATTATGTCGATTCCAATTCTATTCGATTAAATAAGTTTGAAATCCACCATATGCAATAGGCAGGGAGGCACTTTCCGCCATTTTGAATAGGGGACGATTCAACCTTCAATTTGGGACAGTCGCTAGCATTAGGAGAGGTGGGGAGTAGCCGATCTAGTTCTTCTAACACATCATTGGTCGTACCCTATTCGTCGTTCTTATCTAAAACATTCCAAGCTCACATTAACGTTGAAATATCCAAAAGCGTGGAATCAATTAAATATATTTGAATATACGTGAACAAGGGCAGTGACCAAGCCACATTTGCGTTGAAAAATGAACACGATGAAATCACAAGGTTTCAGTCGGGCCGATACATAAACTCTTTAGCCGTAGTATGACGCATTTTGAGCTTCCTATTCATGAAAGACACCCGCCTGTGATTCATTTCGATGTTCACCTTGAGGGAGGACAACGAAGATATTTTCACCCTGAAACGTTACAGATCTGTTAGAAACCCCAGACAAACAACTTTGCTGGCATACATTCGGCTTTGTGAAATCGATGATTTTACGAGAATTATGTTGTATATGAAATACCGTCACGCAATACTTATGACAAAGAGCGAGGTGTCTTCAATCGTAGAAGGCATGACAGAGCTGTAGACGGCGAGCCCGGCATATTTAAAGAACACGTTATTCGAAGAGTGTACACGGTTCATCGAAACAATGCCGAATGTTTCTATTTGCGCTTGCTTTTACATACAGTGCGGGGATTCACTTCTTTTGCAGATCTACGAACGGTTAACGGGATCGAATGTCTCACTTACCGTGATGCTTGCCGAGAGCGACACTTACTAGATGATGACAAGCACTGGGATCACGCTCCGGCTGAATTATGCGTTAGTGACAGTACACATCGCTTGCGTCATTTGTTTGCCGTTTTGCTGATATGTGGTGCCCTTTCTCCTGCTGCAGTGTTGTGGCAAAAATTTCAAGATAAGCTGGCGGAAGACTTTTATAAAAATATCGGAGAAAATATTGAAAGTGAATTGAAGGATAGATTGCGTAATAGTGCTCTTAATCAATGCTTGGTGGCTATTCAAAATTTGGTCACATCTATAGGAGGAAATGCTCTCCCCAAGTGCGACTTGGCGGCGCTATTAATAGAAGGTGAACGCATCAACAGAGTGTACACAGCCGATATAAATTATAATCTAACAGAACTTGGGGAAACCTTTCAAAACGGCGTCCGAAATCTAACGGAAGAACAACGCATAGTATTCAAACGCATTTGTCAGAATGTTAACAATAATATAGGAGAAATGCTGGTGGGACAGGAAAAACATTCGTCACTAAAATCGTGTTGGCACAATTGCGAGCCCAAGGAAAGATAGCTCTTGCTGTGGCTTCGTCGAGAAGAGTAGCCAGTTTGTTATGAGATAAGAGGATGATCGAAAAGTTTAAATCTGTGGAGACACATCACGCGGATGCACCTAATAGTAGACATGCGGGTGCGAACAGGAGGCAACACAAATTCACAGGACTTTTCTGATTTATTGTTAAATATTGGTGAAGGCACATATCAGGAAGAACATGGTCAAATCGTGTTGTCGGGTAATTTTTGAATTACAGTACTTTCACTTGAAGACCTCATTTCTCCACTTATTGTGATCAAATGCAAACAACAACTCATGAAAACTCTTGGCTTTGTGAAAGGGCTATATTGACACCTCGAAACGATCAAGCTGCGAGAATTGACTCGGACATACTTACTATTAGCAAAATTATGGAGCAAGATGACTCAACCAATTATTCAGTCGAATTTTTACACTCTCTTAGCGCACCTAGCCTTCCATCATACAAATTGAATATGAAAAACGGCGTCCCTATTATTCTGTTGCGAAATTTAAGCCCATCAAAATTGCGTAATGGTACGAGGTTTAATGTTACTTTTCTCTAAAGTAATATCATGGAAGCGGAAATTTTGACGGGAAGTGGCGCAAGCGAGCGAGTTTTTATGTCCCGAATCCCGCTTATTCTTAACAATTTCCCATTTCATTTTAAACGTGTACAATTCCCGGTGATTTTATGTTATGCCAAGACAATAAACGAACCACAAGGCTAGACGCTGCGTGTTGCGGGCGTGGACCTCTTTGTCAGTTGATTTTCGTCCCGCCAGGTATATGTGGCTCTCTCCCGTGCCCGTGAAGCAAAGAAGCTATTTGTTCATGTCCCTAATCATTCTACTTCAAACATTGTTTACAAAGAAGCTTTATTTTAAATGAAAAATAAATTCCACGTGTACGAAGTCGCTGGCTCAGCTAGTCATTAATAAAAATAGACTTATTAAATTAATCACACAATTATATATAATTTTTTGAACTTATCTTATTTTTATCTTAACAAATTAATTTAAAAATAAGACCGTAAATTCGGTATGAAATATTATAATATACGAATCCTTCTTTTAAAAATAACATGAATTTAGCTTGATTTTAGAAATATCATATTTAACATAATTTTAAAGTAACATGCATTTAACATAATCGAAAATTAATAAAACAGTTTTTAATTTTTTTGAATGGGATTTGAATGGATTTTCAGCACTCAGTGTGTGATCTTCGTCTTCTTCATCATCCCACCAGTCGTCATCAGAATCTTTAAAAATTCCTGTTTGAATAATTATGCAGTTGAACCTCGATAAGTGGATAGCCTCGAGATCGGAAGAAAATAGCCACTTATCCGGAGTAGGGGGTTTTCGTTTAAAAAAAGCACACTTCTTAGTACTAATTGATTTAAACAGTGTCTAATGTTTAATTTAACAATATAAAATTATCATTATCACAAAACAAAATAATATTCCGTTTCTGCATTCGCATTTGTTGATGGATTTTTTTCAACTACTAATCCCACAAGTCTCCTCTCGTGTTTTTTGATTTACCTCATAGAGTAAGTAAAGGTAACTAAACGGTATATTTTAGAAAAAATTTACGTGTTGCACCGAAAGCTGGGTGTCTTCACAGAAGGATGCTGTGTACTAAGTTCCGAATGACAACCGACAATCGACAAATTGTATCGGTATTGGAGTGGAATTTGAAGTACAGCTTCCATAATATCACTCTTCATAAACATATTTCAAAGGAAGTCAGATGTACCCACAAAGGTCATCCACTGTATGAACGAATAAAATTACCTCCTCTTGATGGAGGGAAATTTGACTGACGATTGTCTGAGCTTGGAGTATATCACTGAATAAAAAAGCTACACACACGAAAACCAATGATCTGACAAACGAACAGACAGTGAAGTGTATATTTGTTCGGGTGGGACAGAAGCAGTGCTATCACGAGGCTCAGCCTTCCAGAATAAATTCCAAATGAAATCAAATGAAGTAGGCAAGAAGCGTGACTAACCCAAGAGGTCTTCCACATTATGAAAAAAAAATATGATTGAAGATTTTCAAAAGATTGGGGGGGGGGGTGGCTTTAAGTTGCAACGACATTGGCAACATTGGCAACATCTTCCAATAATCCGGGAAAGAGACGTTTTCAATGTCTTCAAAGTTGACGTTAAGAACATGCCTCGGCTTTCTATATTTCATATGCCATTTCATTTCCAGAAATCTGACCTCATACAGACTTTATATTGTCGCTATTACAAGCGGAGTATGCTTATTGCATAGACTGAAAGGTTTGGCATTAAATTATTTGTTAACCATTTTTGAAAATTCTCAGAATTCACATCTTCATGCTAATCACCATACGAGTTCCAGATTTGAAACAAAGCCAGCATTTTTAACTTACTTTTTTTCCTGCGTGAACAATAAATCCTGCTCCTTTACTACAGTTTTCTAAAACTTCATTTTCATTGTCATTTTGCCAGCACTTTCCGAAAACAGCAATTATATGAATACACGTTTCATCCAAATATATATCATGGGTTTGTTTTCTAATCTCTTCCAGAAACGACGCCGAGCTGCAAGTATTTCAGGCTTCTCTACGAAAACGCATCTATTAGATTTTCATTACATTTTTTTTTATGCAAGCTCCCCTATTTCTTCTATCATGATTATACTCACTCACCAAAAGTCATTGCACATCTGCCTAATAACGTGTTGGGCCAACGCCACCTAGAGAACAGTTGCCATTGGTTGGGCCCCCTCTGGCCCGGATAACGGCGGCGACCCGTCATGGAAGAGAGTCTACCAGTCCCCGGAACACAACCACAAGCCATGCCGCCTCCACTGCACTCCATAACGACGCTGCGTTTACCAGTTGTGTTAGTGACGACCTGACAGATCATTCGATGACGTCCCACTAATGTTCAATGGGATTACAATCCGGGGAACGTGGAGGCTAAATCATTGTCGTGAAGTCGGTAGTATGTTCCTCCAACCACTGCCGTGTCACAAGGGCCGTATGTGTATGCGCATTATCTTGCTGGAAGATGCCGTCACCCGCGGGGTAAAAACAGTTCATGAAGAGGTGCAGGTGGTCCCCAAGGAGATCGATGTAAGAAATAGCACGCAGAGTGGATGTCACATGACACAAGAAAACATCCCAGACCAATAAGAAGCCTCCACCTGCCTGAGCGGTCCCCACCTGACAAGCGGGGTCCATGGCTTCGTGTGGCCTGCGCTAGACATATACACGACCATCGGTCCGATACAGTTGAAATCGTGACTCGTCGGACCAGACAACCCTTCGCCAGTCCTCAGCAGTCCAATATCGATGTTGGTTGGCCCAGGCTTGGCGTTGCCGATGATGTGCAGCTGTCAAGAGGGCACCCGTCGTGGCCTCCTGCTCCCAAAGCCTGCAACTGCCAAGTTCGCCGTATTGTCGTCACGGACACAGTTGTGGGACGTCCCTGGTTGTACCGCATGGTGATTTGAACTGCTGTCGCCCTTCGGTCAGCAGTTGCAAGCCGGGTGACCTGGCATCAATGAGGAGACGGCGGCCCGTCGATGTCCGATATGGGTTGTAACCCCTCGTTAGGTGTACTCTCGATATATCCTTTGCAACGGTTGTGCGGGAAAATTGCAGGGTGCTGGCTACATCTGATATTGAGGCACCCATCCGTCTGGCACCAGCAATCATTCACAGTTCAAATGTGGATAGCTCTCGGCATGCTGCCATTTCTGCAGCTAGTATTTTGCTCCCAATGATTGTGTGATATCAAGGAAGTCTGTGCACCTGCATTCCGAGAATGGAAGCAGCGGGATATGTCTCATTACGGACACGGAACCTGATAGGAGGGGTTTGCCATGACTTTTGTTAAGTGGGTGTATATGAATCGCCTTTATTAATGTTAATGATATAAATAAGATGTATACACTGAAGAGTCAAAACATTATGACCATCTCCACATTGGTGAACTCGTCTGGGTCACGTAGAAGGCACGTAATTAAGTGGGAATGGTATTTAACTGCTGCTGGAGAAGATAAGAAATCGGTCTTGCACTCAATAATGTTGATCTAAGCGAATTTGATAGAGGGCAGATTGTAATGGCCCGAAGACTCGGAATGAATATCTCCGAAACTGCACGACTGGTAGATTGTTCACGATCTGCCTTTGTTAGTATTTATGCAAAGTGGATAAATGACGGTGAAACCAGCAGTAGACGCCAAGGTGTTGGACGCCCACGCGTCATAAAAGAAAAAGGACGTCGGAGACTGTCCCGTTTGTAAAGCAAGTTCGGCGCCAGACAGTTCCAAGTGCAAGTGTTTCGAAACATACAGTTCAGAGGACACTGTTGGATATGGGACTGTGCAGCAGACCTCCCACTCGTGGGCCTCTGTTGACCAAGCGTCATTGTCAACTACACCTACAGTGGGCCCGGAAACATCGAGACTGGAACATGGATAAGTGGAAGAGAGTTGCCTGGTCGGATCAGTCACGATTTCTTATCACGTCGATAGTCGTGTCAGGGTATGCCGACTTTCAGGCGAAGAGTTGCTCCTCCCCCCCTTGTACAGCAGATCATGGTGGCGGTATTATGCTTTGGTTCTCATGGGCGGCTCTGGGACCCGTAGTTGTGGTAGAACGGACTATCTGAACATCACTGCGGACCGGCTGCACCTTTATATGGCGTCTGTCTTTCCAACTGGAAATGGAATCTTCCAGCAGGACAACGCCCCATTTTAACAAGGCTCGAATTGTGTTGGAGTGGTTCGAGGAGCAAAAGGATGAATTCCAATTAATGTCCTGGCCACCTAACTCGCCGGTTCTTAATCCGATATCGCACATTTGGGATGTCATGGAGCGGCAGCTCAGAGCTCAAACATCACCATGTGTATCTCGACTTTGCGTGACCGCTGCTTAGACATTTGGTACAATCTGTCTCCAGTCATCTACCAAGAACTTGTGGCATATGCTAAGGCGAGTTGCAGCTGTTTTGCACCAAAGGTGGCGCAACGCGTTATTGAGTAGCTGGTCATAATGCTTTGGCTCTTCAGTTTAAGTTCTGATGAAAGTAAACTTGTTGAAGAATGGAAGAAATTGCATCTTATAGATAGACAGACGGAAGACAGGTGAAATACAGACTGAAAACAGAAGAAATGTTGAACAAGGCACAGATATTGTAGAAAGGAAGGTGGTACAGTTGGAAGACAGAAGAAATTTTGATAGAAGGTACAGTTAGGAGATAGAAATGTTGAACAGGGCACTGGTATGCATGTAGAAAGATGTAGATGTCTTGATGATGTAAAGATACGGTTCAAAATTGGGAATTTAAGAAATAATAAAATTTCTATATAATATAGCATTTAGTTAGCTTAATTTACTCTACGGATGACAGGATATTTGTGCGATCAGTGATTGAAAATAAATCCATCAACAAATGTGAATACAAAAATGGAATATTCTTCTGTTTTGTGATAACTGATAATTATACACTGTCGTATCACTGAATTATGACCATCCGATAGTAATGGAAGCAGCCATCCTTCGCCGCTATAACTGCTGCTAGGCGTCGTGGCATGGACGCAAGAAGTGCGCGGTATGTGTCCGATTTTATGGTAGTCCATTCCGCTTGAAGCGCTGTCCACAGAGCTTAGAGAGTCATAGGTGTGGTCCAGCTGCCGTACATGGCGATCAAGGTGCTCCCACAGATGTTCGATTGGATTGATGTCCGGCGAATTAGCGGGCCAAGGGAGCACTCGAAAGTCAGTAGAGTATTCCTCGAACCAATCCAGAAGGAGACGTGCCTTGTGGCAGGATGCATTGTTCAGCTAGAACACACCATCACATTGGGGGAACATCGTGAACATGTATGGGTGCACTTGGTCCGCTAAGATTGACAGATAGACACAGGCATTCAAATTGCCCTCTAGACGAATCAGTGGACCTAACTGCTCCCAACAGAATATTCCCCACAAATGCACACTACCCCCACCAGTCTGTTTTCGGTCCACAATAGCCTCCTGCAGTCTCTTTTCATGGCGTTCACGACGCGCTCGCCATCGCCCGTCAATCTTAAGGAGCAAAAATCTTGACTCGTCGGAGAAGGCGACCTTAGCCCACTCGTCTGTGGTCCAATGGCGATGCTCACGTGCAAAGTCTAGGCGTCGTTGACAATGACCCCTGGTAACATGGGTGCAGCAACCATGCGTCGACTGTTCAGGCCCATCCGTAGCAGGCTGGTTCAACGTAATGTCGTTACACATCTGTTGGCACCACTGTTGAATCTGGTCAGTTGATGGACTGTGGCTCTCCTGTCACCTTTTACGAGTCGTCGTAGGCGCCGCTCACCCCGTTGGTCGATGGCTCGTGACCCTTTACAGTGATGGCGTTGGGACGCGATTTCTGTCCCTGCTGTCCACTCTTTGTATACCTTCACTACAGCAGCCCGTGAACAGTTCACAAATCGCGCCGTTTCGGAGATGGTGCCACCCTTTTTGGATGTCCGCTAAATCCGGACGTTTATCCATCTTGAGGCTCGTGCACCCGCCGTTTGATGCACCAGCTTTAAAGCTTTCTCAGCCTGTTATGCAAAATTTTTAATGTGTAATCGTTGTTGGGGCGAACCATGCGTGTGCCTTGAAGGGGTGCTGATCATAATTCATTGTTATGACAGTGTATATTGTTAAATTAAACATAAGACAATGTTTATATCAAATAGCGTTGAGTAGTGTACTTTTTTTAAAAAAAGAAAACTCCTTGCTGAAAGTGGATATTTTCTTCCGGTCCCGAGGCTGTCCACTTATCTAGGTTCGACTGCATAATTATTTAAACAGGAATTTTTACGGATTCTGCTAACGACTGGTGGGATGATGAAGAAGACGAAGATCACACACTGAGTGCTGAAAATCCATTCAAATCCCATTCAAGAAAATTAAAAACTGTTTTATTAATTTTCGATTATGTTAAATGCCTGTTACTTTAAAATCACGTTAAATTTGTTGTTTCTAAGATTATGTTAAATTCATGTTATTTTTAAAAGAAGGATTCATATATTATAAAATTTCACACGGAATTTCTGGTTTTATTTTTAAATTTGTCTGTTAAGATTAAAATAAGATAAGTCTATTTTTATTAATGGTTTTAGATCATAAAATCCAAAAATGAACCAAACAATTTTGAATCCAAAGTTGAATCTCTTTATAAGCATAGAACGAGAATCAAGAGCAGTATACAATTTGGTATTTCAATGAAAAAGCCATAAAAATTAATGTGTATATAAAATGAAAAAAAATTATGATGGAATTGGATAAATAAAAATAAACAAATAAAATAATATAACTAATATAAGAATACATGAATTAAATGATAAATAAATACACAAAATAAAATAAAATAAATAAAGCGAATAATTAATTAATTAAATAAATTAGACTAAATGAATAATAAAACAATATAAATACATAAATTAATAAAATAAAATCTTTTAAAATAATAATTGAATTTAATCATTGCTCTGAAGACAAATGCGACAACGAAAATCTAACAATATGAAATAAAATTCATCGTTTCAACAATGGTATTGAGCAAGAGCCGTACTCCCCTTTTTCTGTTAATCGAGCATTCCACTCAGGGCTCTAAATCTTGCGGTACAACCAAAGAACGTAAGAAGGAAAGGCTCGCGTAGACGAAGTGACGCCGCCCAAGTCTGGCGGGAAATGTGTGTTGCAGAGAAGCACCCGTTTGATGATCGGGCAGCTTTTATCACGTGATATGAACACAGTTTTCACTTCTTATCCTTATACGTATTTTGATTGTTTGTGCTGCTATAACAATGCATTTCAGCGCGGCCTCAGCTTATCACATATCTTGCGCGTGTGCTGCTAAGGGTAAAACAATTGCCGAGCAATAAAATAGCATTGCTACAAAATAACTTATGGCCACAAATGTTATTTTATCCTGGTCAGTAGGAAACCGCGAAACGGATAATGATGAACTTCTATTGCCAACTTGAATTCGAAGCAGTTGCAAAGTCTTCTTTTGACTCAGATCCGATCACTCTGGACACTGAAAATCCAAATTTATTTGAAACAAATTCGGCTGCATACGTTACAGGTTTTTAAGCCAAAAAATTTTTTGAAGAAAATGAATGCATTGACTGCAATTGATTTATTTTTTTTAATACAAAAAATTATGTTCAACATCTTTTCCACGGTCTAATTTTTTGTGGTGTCTGCTTTTAAATCACTTTTAAAAAGTAAGTGAATAAAAGTCATGTTAAAATAAACATTTGCTTGCTTTCTAAAATATATTAAAAATTACAGAATTTTAAAAAATTACAAGATTTCATTATAAAATAATGTTATGGAATAAAATAATTATACTTTCAATATAATAAACCGTGTCAGTAAATAAATGAGAAAATAAATGAACAATAATTTAATTTCGTATTTTAAAACTAAAATAAAAAAAACTTCAATGAATGCAGGTATAACAAAGCATTTGCTGCCCTCTTTGACATGAGCGAGAGCTTCTCTGCATACCACTTTCCCGCCAGGCTGTGGCGGCGCTAGGATCTACAAACTTACACTAAATCAAGTAGAGCTTTCATTCTTTTCCTTAACGTTTTTTGGTACAACTATACCTACGGAAGGATTGTCATTGATATGAATTTAGTATGATCAATTTTTGGTGACTCTCTCTGATAATTTTATTGTTGATGTTTTTTTTATTGTTGTTTATATTATAGAGTTTATTATTTTTACATTGTTTACATTGTTGGTTTTTGAAATTCTATTTATTGGTACGTCCATTTTTTAACATAGTCTGTCTTGTTCTTATTGTTCTTTATTTTTTTTCTTGTTTGTGGTCTTTTAATTTAATGTTGAATGTTCATTCGTTGGTGATACAGTGATGAAAAAGTAAAAGAAATATAAGTTGTAAATATGCTTTACTCCTTCGTGAGTATGATCTGTATATCACCTAAATCACATTTAAGGATAGACGAGTATTGATGATCAATGTATTGATTCTGCAGAGTGTTAAGGAGGCCAATAACGCTATGATGGCATTAGAAATTTTTATAGAACAGAATATTAATGACTATATTGTGTTGATGGAGGGCTGGAATTGTACACTAGATCCGGAAAACGATACAGTCCCCCAGAACGAATGGTGTCCAGTAATAGGGAAGGCATTGACTAAAATGAAAAATGCATTTAAATTAATGGTTATTTGGCGTGTAAAGAATAAATTAACTAAGAAATATACATACGAGAGGAATGATTCGAAAGCCCGCCTTGACAGGTTTTATATTCTGTAAGATATGAATATGAATGTAAGCAATAACGGAATAGGTGATGCTGTCATTAAGAGCGTCCATAAGATAGCTTGTTTGGGACTAGATTTACAGGTCTGTAAGAAAGGTAGACTGAGTATAGCTAGTTTTCCTGTATGGAAACTTCAGGATGAAGACTGTAAAAATTTTATGAATTAGTTCTTGTTAAAATTTTTTGATTTACTGGAATTCAATGATAACCCAATACAATTATGGGAATTTTTTAAAATTCAGGTCATTAGAGAATTAAGGAAGTATAAAATTGATAATAGTGTCTATAATAATACTCTAATTGAAAGATATTTTAAAGAGAAATCTGGATTTCAATCATTGGATTCCAGAAGGTTAAAACAAATGATGAGAGACAATGATAAACAAAAAATTATCTTCTTCTTCTTCTTCTTCTTCTTCTTCTTCTTCTTCTATCTTCTATACATATAATAAAACTGTAGAACCGTCATGTCTATACATTGAAAATATTTGCCTAAATCTGATTGCGGGTGATGTAGGGAGTGTAACTGAATAAAACAAGATCATTTTAAAAATTTTTGTCTGTCTGTTTATCTGTTTGAACTACTTCACGAATTTTCATGGGGTTTTCACAGGTAACTTGAGCGTTGCTTGGGGCAACATTTCATCAAAATCGGCTCACGAAAAAAAAAGATATCTTAATTTATTAAAGTTTTATGATCTGATCAGCCATAGCCTACAAAGATAAGAAAGCCTCCCTAATAGCTCGCTGCTCTATTGTTGCAATGATGCGAAATTTTAAACAATAATCTTCTCGCTTTGCCATGTGGTGCGCTTTGCCATTTGCTGTGGATAGTTGTTTACTATTTTATGCGTATTCCAAAAAGATATTTTGCCACATTTTCATATTGTATTGGAGTGTTTTTTGAACGCCAGTCCACAGAAAAAATTTTCCGACCCAAGACAAATGACCTTATAGAAATCATAAGCCACTTCCCCAAAAATTATTTTATGGAAAATTTGTTATACAGAAATATAGTTAATACTCAAGATTTACATGTTTATCTAGGTTGAGACCAAAGTAAATATTCATTTTAAGGGGAAAAGTCGTTATATGATAGTTCATTATAGGGAGGTTCGACTGTATTACAACATAAACTTCTATTACAAAGTAATTTATACATATAATAAAACTGTAGAACCGTTGGATCTGTACATTGCAAATATTTGCCTAAATCTGATTGCTGGTAATGTAGGAAGTGAAACAGAATACAATAAGACCATTTTTTAAATATTTGTCTGTCTGTTTATCTGTTTGAACACGCTAATCTCCAAAATTACTTCACGAATCTTCATGCGGTTTACACAGGTAAATTGAGCGTAGCATGGAGCTGTTGCTTTATTTTATCAAAATCGGCTCATGGAATAAAAAGATATCTTAATTTAAAGTTTTCGGAGTCTGCTCAGCCATAGCCTACAAAGATAAGGAAACCCTGCCTAATAGCACGCTGCTCTATTGTTGCAATGATACGATATTTTGGATTCTTGAGATCGCGAAGTCCTCAGTCTTTTAGCCGTTCTAGTGTATTGAGAAAGACTCGATCATTTTTTAGGCATTTTTATTCGTAAACAAAACCAATTCAAAATGTAATAAGTACGCGCCCAAATCATAAAGCAAACTCAGTAATTCCGTTATTCTAGCCAAGTAAATTCAAATATATATGTATTCAAATAAATATATATATTCAAATAAATTCCGTTTGCATTCGTAAATATTCGTAATCGTCTATCTATATCTTATGTAATATCTATCTATGTAAGCTAACCTAAACTTCCGCAAATACTGTGTAAATGACTTTTAAAAATAGCAGCGATATCTAATATTGGTTTCTTGTTGTACTAAGCCTTGATGATCGGTAAACATCCGAAAACTTCTGTAAGCGCATTTTAAAAATATAAATGAAGCGCCATCTTTTGACTTTTCTACGTACTGTACTAAGCTGAGCCACAGCCTACTATATAGATAACAGCCTGTTCAATCCAAGTTTCCAAGTTTCACCGCAGTAAAGGAGGAGGGCGCTTTTAAGTAGTGTGAAGAAAGCCTTTTTAGCATTGAAAAAGCCTTACCAGTGCTACCATTCTATTGGTTTCTACTGGTTAGCCTACAAACAGGCTGCATATGCAGGGTGGTCCATAAGTCTGTTCCCCCCTTTTATTTTTCTATTAATCCAATGAATAGGAAGTTGTGGGTGGCCTATCCCATGGTGCACTTTTCATCATCCCAAATATGCAAATTAGGACACATTCAAAATTTATCTCAAAAACCATAAAGGATAGAGAAAAAAACCCAATTGCAAATTGTTCAGCATAAAAAAAACAAACAAAACAACAAAAAAATCATCCAAATCGGACCAACGGTTCCCCAAAAAAGTTAAAAAAAGTAAATAACCATCTCAAACTAAAAAAAAGCCAACTGGGCCAAACCATAGCGAATCAAGTTGGTAACACTCTAAAGGGTATGTTCCACATGATGCTCTTCAGCACCAATGCACAACTGAGCACATAGTTTCAAAGATGCCATCACTCTTGTTACCGTATCAGATGTAATGGATTGGCAGGCAGTCTGAATTCTCTGTTGCAAATCCAGCATAGAAGTTGGCTGAGTGGCATAAACATTGTCCTTAAGGTAACCCCACAAAAAGAAGTTATTAGGGGAAAGATCTGGTGAGCGTGCAGGCCAATGAATTGGGCCACCCCGGCCGATCCACTGACCTGGAAACATTGCATTGAGATGATCACAAGTAGCTGCCGCTGAATGGGCTGGAGCCCCATCATATTGATACCATACCCTTCGAAGTGATGCTAAAGGAAGCTTATCTGCAAATTCTGCCACTACAACATTTATTATCATGTCTCTGTATCGTGCAGCTGTCAACGTCCCTTCGTAGAACAACGGACCAACCAATCCACCATTGATGATTCCACACCAGACATTCACTCTCCAATTCACCTGGTGCACAGCTTCTCGTAACCATCTAGGGTTTTCTGTTGCCCAATAATGGAGATTGTGTTTA
>JAHWFO010089812.1:0-11101 GCA_023313115.1 Rhysida immarginata | reverse complement strand
GTTCATTTCCTGTTTCGTTGTGGAAAAAGAGTTTTATTTTATTCTCAAGTTAATCATCTGCATTATCCACATAAGATTTCTAGACAATTTAACAATGTATTCCTTCTTGACAAATCGATTGTTACATAACATGCCATTATCTTGGTATTCTTTATACTCACTGCTTTAGCACGTGAATTCGACTTAAAGGGGTCCATGAAAAATTCTGAAAACAGAATTTAAAAAAGTTAATCCGTTTTCAAGTTATCGTGCAAACGGCGGACGGCCGGATAAACTTACAGACCGAGAGCGCATTCTTATAAGTAGCTTTTATGCTAAAGCTCTTAATAAAACCAATAAGTAGCTCCATCTTTCCGCTACTTAATAAACTTATAGATTATAAGCACTTGAGCAATCGTGCGTCGATAAAGCGATTTCACGTGTGCGCGCCGATGTCAGTAATGCTTAAAATATGAACAGAAAGTAACAATGTATTCCTTCTTGACAAATCGATTGTTATTTGACATGCCAGTATTTTTGAATTCTTTACACTCACTGTTTTAGCATGTGAATTCGACTTGAAGGGTTCCACGAAAAATTCTGAAAAGTTGATACGGCCGAGATAAGACTTTGATGGTCATATTTCTGAAAGCAGAATTTAAAAAAGTTAATCCGTTTTCAAGTTATCGTGCAAACGGCGGACGGCCGGATAAACGTACAGACCAAGGGAGCATTCTTATAAGTAGCTTTTATGCTAAAGCTCCTAATAAATGATAATCGTAATTGGTTCAAGTAACCTGGTATAGTGGAACAATTATGGCTCATTGGAACTTTCAATGCTAAAATATGGCAAGTAATATATCAAACGACTTGGAATGATGTGCCATGAATGAATTCATCGTAGAATTAATGGATAAACTGGTTCAGTGATTATCCACGTAGCTTTGAACCAATTTCGACTATCATTAAATTTATGTTAGATTCATTCATGGCACATCATTCCAAGTTGTTTGATATATTGCATGCCATATTTTAGCATTGAAAGTTCCAATGAGCCATAATGGTTCCACTAAACCAGGTTACTTTGAACCAATTTCGACTATCATTTTTTTACGTTATATTCATTCATAATACATCATTGCAAGTCGTTTGATATATAACATGACATATCTTTGAAAATTTTTGAGGGTGTCATATGGGTAACAGAGCACGTGCCATTGTATCAATTACAACTATTTTGTAAATAATTCTAAACACTGATAGCATAAAGCACCGTTCGGTACTTACAGTTTTTTGCAATTGCAAAAAGCTATAATTTCGTTATGTAAATTATTTTGTTTCTTTGATTTAAATTGTATGATTTTTTGTCTATTTATTTTCTAATTTGTAAACTTCATTTTCTATTTTGAAAACCACATGTTTTATTTTGAATAGATTATTTTTTCATTTGAAAACTACATTTTACCAATTGCAAAAAGCTGTAATAATTGCCACTAGAGGGTGAGGGAGAGTGGGGATAACAAGAACGCTTTTTGAATTTCATTATGTAAATTATTTTGTTTCTTTGATTTAAATTTTATGAATTTTTGTCTATTTATTTTCAAATTTGAAAACTGCATTTTCTATTTTGGAAACCATATTTTTTATTTTGAAAATTACATTTTTTCATTTGAAAACTACATTTTTTCATTTGAAAATATTAGTTTTTCAATTGAAAGGATTATTTTTTCAATTGAAAAGATTATTTTTTCAATTGAAAACTACATTTTACCAATTGCAAAAAGCTGTAATTGTTATTATTTCATTAAAAAATGTTAAATTTTTCTGGTATTACTTTTTCTATCAGTAATTATTATTACCCAAATTAATTTAATTTTTTAATTTAATCATAATTTTTAATCAATATATGTAATTTATATTGAACAAAGGCAAATGAAATATTTTCAACAGTTTATACTGTGCTAGGAAAGTGTATTTTACTTTTATTTTTTGCCGATTAATCGATGAATTGTTAAACCGTTAAGATAAAATAAATAAAAGACTCTTTGACCACAACAAAAATATAAAAGGAAAAATACGACATTATCCTGTAAGCGCTTTTCGAGGGCGAAGATCTCATCATTCAGCAGGCAAAACAGGGAGTAACCAGGAGAAAACCCGTAGATACTGAATAAAGTCCGCCCGCACACGAGTCACCACACACAAGAGAGCGCCTACAGTTCAAAGATGAAAAATTGCAGTTCAAAAATAAAAGACTTTGCACCTTGCAACTTTCACCTCTTCCCAAAGAAGAAAGAGCCCCTTAAGGGACATGAGTTGGTTCTTCCTTATTTATCAATCGCCCCTCGTAGTTTTTGTGGTGGTTGTGCAATTTTTTGCCAACTCTCGAAAGGTCTTTTATGTTAAACCATTGATTACTAGAACATCGATGTTCTCAACACAAGTGCCGGACACTATCTGGAACGACAGGAGCTCATTCCATCTGCTCTTACATATGGTCGCCCTCGCAGGCATGCCATAGAGGAGGATGGTCTTGTACAGTGGTAGCTTATTGTCGATGCTGAGGACTATGAAACAGGACTAGAAGATATGCAAATGAGTGTTCATTGTGGTCCAAAATCTGTCAAAGGGGAGCAGGAAGGTTAGCCTGAATAAATACAGGGTTGTTGGGCATTCACATCAATCACATCTCGTGCAGAAGTGAAGACAAATGGAGGTAGCGAAGGAGATGGTTAGGTGGTGTTTGCTTTATGACTTTGATGCTGCTGCTGAATGTGTCTTGCGTTTGGGGATGATGCTGTGAATGAACGCTCCGCAAGGTATTGGTTCCAGAAATTCAGGTCGGGAGAATTTGCCATTTCTGATGAACCCCGCAGTGGTCAACCACAAGCCTCAGATGACCAGGCCATGAAAACGGCCATAGAGGAGGACAGCAGTTTAACATGTGGTCAACTTGCCAGACGGTATCAGATGTCTGATGAATCAGTTAGACGTCACCTGCACAGCCTCGGAAAGACGTACAAGTTGAGCAAATGGGTACCCAAACTTTATCGAATCCAACAAGAATCAACGAGTAACAGCCTGCATGTCGTTGCTTTCTCGACATCGTAACGCATCCATATTTAATCGAATACTTACCAGTGACGAAAAGTGGGTCTTGTATGACACTCCTAAGCGTTCCAAACATTGGTTGTCAGCCCGGGACACCGTGCCTCACACCTCAAAGCCACCCTACACCCACGCAAGATCATGCTTTGTGTCTGGTGGACTAGATGCCAAATGGTTTGCTATGAGCTGCTACCAAGTGGCCAAACCATCAATGGGGACCTGTACTCCCAGCAGTTGCAACAGGATTGCAGCAGAAGGAGCCAGCATTGGTGAATCGCAAAGGGGTACTCTTCCTTCATGACAATGGTCGGCCACATGTGGCGCGGGTGGCTAGGGAAACATAGAGCGGTTTGGTTGGGAAATTTTGTGTCATCCACATTACTCACCAGATCTTGTTCCAACGGATTATCACGTTTTCCATTCTCTGGACAAACATCTTCCTGGAAAATCCTACACCAATGATACAGACCTGCGAAAGGCACTCACGGACTTCTTTGAGTACAAGACCAGCAAGTTTTACAGCCAGGGGATTGATCAACTGGAGACACGTTGGCAGAAGCTGTTAGATGCCAATGGGGATTACTTTGGGGACTAGCGATACGCGACTTTTTGTGTACATCATTTTGATTTCCAGAATTAAAAATGGCAAGAACTTTTGTGGTTACCTGCTAGTTACGCAAATTCCAATACAGGGAATGAATATGAACTTGAGGGTGCTCTATCTGATGGAGCACCTTTCATCATCTCAAATATGCCAATTAGGACATATCCAAATTCTATCTCGAAAAGCGTAAGAGATAAACAAAACATTTCAAGTGCACATTTGTTCAACAGAAAGTTCCAAACAAAACAAAAAAAGTTCACCAAAATCCGATGAGCGGATCACCCACAATTATCATTGCAAGCTCTGCAACATTAAAACCTTGATTCGTCAAGATTGAGGCAAGGGATGAGTGGCCATAGGAGGAAACAAGAGCAACAGAGTCAAAAGATCCTGGGTTCAAGTCTCGGAAGTAACCACCGTGTGTTATTTTTCTTCTGAATACCATTGGCCAAAGCATGCAAATTATTTCATGCACCATCCTCATCCTGTTCTGGAAAGTTCCACAATTACCATAAAGTCACGAGTTTCCTGTGCAACTAGTATAAAAAGGCATGCTGAAGCTGAGAAAAAATCAGACCAAAGCAAGTTGGCACAATACACTAACCAGGAAAAGATTAACATGATCCTCTGCTTTGGTGAGGTGGGTGTAAAATTATCATGCAACAACCAGGCTGTATCAAGAAAGATACCCCAATCAACGCCAACCATCATGTGAAGCAATCAGACACATTGTACAAGGATTTCTGAATACAGGAACTGTCCAACAGCGTCAGCGTCAAGGTCGACCAAGGACACGCACTTCTGAGAAAACCAGAGATTGCAATGAGGATTTTGGGTGATCCGCTCATCGGATTTCGGTGGGTTTTTTTGTTTTGTTTGGAATTTGCTGTTGAACAAATGTGCAATTGGAATTTTTTCCGTTTCCTGGTTCCCATAGCTCCGATTTCAGGTCCGATCCTACGATAATCGCATCCGACTGAGTCGAGCCTAAGGAAACCGATTTTCTACTCCTCCGATTTTCAGTTCCGACTCCGAGGTCCGACTGAAATCGAGGCAACTAATTGTTAGTCACAGTAATTTGAACCGTTCAAACTTTTTCAAGCTCCGATGCTATGATTTCGATCCCGTGGAACGATGTGAAGGGATTCCATAACACGATTCGTATTTCACCAATAAAAATGTGATTTTCGTAACTCGCAAAATGTTAAAAATCAATTTAAAAAATGCTTTAAAAATATGAATGTTGAGGAAAATTTTAAATCATATAATTTATATAAATGGATTGTTTTAATAGATAAAAAAAATTACCAAAATGAAAAAAGTTTATTACCCCCAAAACGATCAGACATTTTTCAGAATTAAAAATTTAAAATTGAATTAACCAAAATGAGACATTGAGGTGGTATTTGTTTTATAATATAGTTGAGATTTTTAAATGCTTTATTTTACTAATATTTAAAATTCAGTATTCTAAATGTTCTATAAAATTTGGATTCGATCAGAAAACAATGTAATATTTTTGAAATATATATTAAATTTTAAATATGCAACTAAAATGTTTACTTAAAATTGCATCAAAATGTTTTTTATCAAAAATAATTAATTCATAATAAATCTAAATGATACAAAACTTTTAACAGTCAGTGGGTATCGATTCATAATGTAATAATTTAGCAAACTAGAGGAACGCCCCAGCGTATAAAAATTTATATTTATTTTACCATTGTAATTACAAGATTTTCAATTTATTTTTGCTCTCAAATATAAACTGAAAATCGTGTAATTACAATCGAAAAATAAATATAAATTTTTATACGCTGGGGCGTTTCCCTAGTTTGCTAAATTATTAGATTACGAATCGTATTTTAATGATTAATTAATTAAATAATTCGAAAATATTTGCACTATTTTTAATCCTTTGTTTGATTCCATAGAAGTAGTTTAAATGTTATTTTATGTTATGAAAAAATGTTTTCTATTTTTGTATTTCAAATGCAGTGTAGAATACTGAATTTTAAACTTGTAAATATAAGAAACTGTTTATAAGAAACTTGTAAAGAAAACAATCATTTTTATATAAAATTTATTAATTAAAAGAGGCTTACTTATTTTCTATTTGTGAAATAAATTAATTTTTTATTTTCTATTTTATCAGCGCCAAAGCACAGTCAAGAGAAACAAAGCCAGCATTGTTTCTCTTGACTGGCTTTGTCATTGTTGTTCCAGCGAAGGGGAGAGGCGGGAAATTCATCGAATTATCGATGATGTTTTTCCATGCTCCTGCCGTTTTATGTTGAGGAATGTCAAATAAATTATCACAGACGAATGTAAAGTTATTTCCTCTTTATTATTTGATAATTTTTAACGGGTACACGGTTTTTTAAAGCTGTATACAATGTAAGAAAACACTCTCGCCTACGTATCGATAAACCAGACGCCATGTTTATTCTCTCTCGACGCATCAAGAAAGAGGGAGAACGCTTCCTGGACACATGCGCAGAGTTAAGTCGTAATTGCAAATCGCGCCTATGGGAACTAGCACTCTCTGCCGATAATCGAGTACGACTCGCGTCGATGCTTATCAAATCGGACTTCTCAATCGCAGTAGTAGTCGTAGTGGCCAGTAGTAGCGACCTGCCGAGGCTATGGGAACCAGCCTTTATGGTTTTCCAGATAGAATTTGTATGTGTCCTAATTTGCATATTTGAGATGATGAAAGGTGCTCCATCAGATAGAGCACCCTCAAGTTCCTATTCATTCCCTGTATTGGAATTTGCGTAACTACATTGGTATCGAGGCTAACGAGAAACACAGGCTCCGGCACTAAAAAGTCACCTGATCAAAATAAGTCTAGCAACAATCCAACCTTCATTGAAACACAAGATGGAAACAATGAAAGTTACATTGTTAATAGACCTATCTTGGTCAGCTGACTTTTCAGGGCCGGAGCCTGTCTTTCTCGTTAGCCTCGATTGGTATCCAAGATAGGAAGGGAGTGACAGACTTTTGTCTCATCCTGTATATTGAAAGGTCTAGGAAGTTGACGCTGCCATTTTTCTCTTCGTCCATTGTGTAGGATTTGCTATTATGGAACGTATTGAACATTTTGAAAACAAGATCAGCCTTAATCACATTGTTGTGGAATGCGACGATTATATAATCTATATATCTCGATTAGTACAGTAGGATTTTTGATTTCAGAAGCATTGTTTTTAATGCTTAATAATAAAATCTCTTCAAAAATTTCTGCTTCTAAAACAAATGCATCGAGGTGGTATTCCGGATTATGTCTTTAAAGCCTGTATGCCTACTATTATCCACCCTATTCACAAATTGCTTAATCTTTCTCTTAAAAGAGGAGTTTATCCCAAGGACTGGAAGCAAGTTAACATGGTACCAGTGCCTAAAATAACTCGATCCAAGTCTCTTATGATTTTAGACCTATCACGCTTCTTATTTTTCCAGCAGAATTGGGGAGACTTAACGTTACCATGCATTTATCGTCATTTACTGAACCTAATCTCCTCCAATAAGAACACGAAGCAAAGGAATAATTTGTCAAGATGGTCAATTTCGGGGAAAGGTGGGGCTGCACCTCCCCTCCCCCCCTCGCCCTGCTTACAATCATGTTTCCAAGGCTGGCGTCTCAGTGATAACTTGGCAAGTCTGGTCTATAATTGAGATTTAGGAAGAAAGATCAGTTTAGATATGAAATTATGCTCACTAATGAACTCGGATTGGCATCCACATTCGAATTAAAGCGCAACAGGGTAGGAAGTGAAACGTTCTAAAAACCACTCTGCCAATCCGGGTGAACTTCGGGATCAGCTGGAACAAGAATGCTTGGAGATTGATTCTCAGTACATACAAATCCTGGTAGAATCCCTGGTGACACGAATTGCTACCGTAATGAAAGCGAAAGGAGTTTTTACTCGCTATTAACCCGTGATGACAAAATTTATTCCGGTGAATTTAATAGCAAAATTCAACGCTATCATAATTGTCGTGATATCATGATTGCCGAATATTTTAATAGCAATATTGTAAATGTAACAATCGCGATTGCTCTTGAAAAGTTTCATTCTATTAAGTTTGAATCGGAATCTAAAAAAAGCACAAATATAATATGAATATGAATTTACAAATATTTATTTAGTAATAGAAAGTGCATGTATACAAGCGTTAATATGAAATTCATAAATTTCTCTTAAAATTCCACAATAACTGACATTATAAAAGGGCGTTATGAAAAGTAAGATAAGTTGAAATTATTTCCAGTGGTGTTTTAATATTCGTGATTACCGCACAACTGCTAATCAAAGAGAAATTAGTGCAGACAGTTTTATGAGAGCAGTATTTTCGATCTTGAAGACGAAGCATTTATCCTTAGAGTTTCCGACGAAATGTTAACACTCCGCAAATTTTCCAGAGGGTTCTCCAACAAAACACTGTTTAGATCATTTTCATTAAATCCTTCACACCAAAGCGTCAAAGTACATAAATTATGACATTTTGTAAGAAGATGAACACAATCAGCCGGGTGTAGTCTAGGGACTAGTCTTGACTGCAAAGATAAGTGCTCTAAATTTATTAAAATAGGTTTGGTCGTATTTCTTCCGATGATCCTTGAAGTTCTACACTCCAATCGCTTCAAATTCGGACAACTGTCGTTGATTACGTTGAAATCTATCTCATTAACCCCCAGAAGTTCTAAGCTTTCTAAATTCTTACCCATATGCATAAGGAAGGGGGCGAAACCATATTCAAAATTGGCTAAATCAAAAAAATTGAAAAGGATCACACGGGATAAAGATTCTAAATAAGGAAATTGCTGTAATTCTATATTGGATGCTCTCAATATCTCTAACGTGTTCAGGAATGGACATGTCTTCTCGATGACTGATGGAAGTGAAGGATATGGCAAATCTTGAAAAGGATTCTCATAACTTAGTTCTCGAAGTTGAAATATAGGTGAATTGGTTGTTTTGTCGTATAATTTCAACAAACTTTTCCCAAGAGAACGAGGATAGCATTTAAGTACCCGCAAATTTGGCAAATAAATCAAAAGGGACTCAATACCTTCCATTAAAGTAACATTTGTTACGTCCAACGTAATCTTCTGGAGATTTTCACATCTTCGTGGTTGGTTTTGCGTGTTCTTACATAAGCTCTTTAATCCTCGATTTGTAATCCCATCTGAAATGGCCACAAGAACAGTCAAGTTTTGACAATTTGCACCAATCACTTCCAGCATTTCATCATCACACACTCCAGATACGTTCAAGTAAGTCAGGAAAGGCAAACTTTTTATGAATTCCTTCAAGAAGCTTAAAGCACAGGGTATTTTGGACCACGTGAGTCTATGTCCTTGCTCATTGAAAAATTGAACTTCTAACCACGTCAAATTGGAATTCGATCGGTGTATGGTTTCCAATATATACATAACATCATCTTCATGCACCCGGAAGTGCATAATAATTTTCTTCACTGATTTACATAATAAAATTTTAAACAGTTCCTTCCGGACTTTCTTGATCCCAGAGAATATTGGCGGACCAGTTAATTCATTGATGATATCTTCAATTACTGTATGAGGAATTCCTAAGAATGGGTTTTCTTCCTTTCTCAGCCATGTAAATGACGGACCCAAGTCCTTGTTGTTCAATATACGTAACATTTTAGAAACAGCATGCAGTGTGCATTCTTTTAAAGACAATGGTTGATATTCACAACAAATGAATATTCGCACTTTCTCGGCCATTTTGATTTATAATATAGTTCTATCTGAATCTCCTGATACAGTTAGGAAGCCTAATTTACTCACAAATTTTGAAGAAAAAGTTTCTGCTAATCAACTTTGTAATTTTATAATATTTTCTTTTTTATGCTATTGCTTTAAAGATTTTTGTGTTGTAAAATATTTCCATTGTTGTCGCGTTAATGTTTTGTTAGGCAAGTGCTAGATTGTTTAATATTAATAACAATGAATTATTGAAAACCACGAAATCCACGCTCCATTTGAAAACGATTTCTGATTTTCCTCGATTTTTGAGAATAATATTGAATTCAGATTCAATGGCCACAATTGTTTTCTCAAGAAACTAATTTTTATATGAATTCATTGATTGAGTTTACAATAGAATGGAGATTTTTTTTCTTCTTCAAAACAATGAAGTCTTATTATACGTTTTAAGAAAAAAAAAATATATATATTATTTATATATATTATTTTTAATGATATATTCCTATGATATGTTATGAATAATTCTATGTATATTATCTGTGTTAGAATTAAGTTATGCTCCGTGCAGAAATAATTATAAGCGCGCCAAGTGGCGGAATTACGCACTTTTTATAGGATAAAATTGTCCTAAATTGCAGTAAATTAAACGAGAACAAAAGCCTAATAACCAACTGTGGAAGGTTACAAAAAGTAGAAAATAATAATACTAAAAGTAGACATGCTGAAGAAGGTAGTGTGGCTACTGAAATGTGCATACTTGTATCATGCATATAAATAAATTAATTTTGTGGAGTTGCGGGTGTATTATTAATTTCTACTTTTGGATTAAATTATTAAATTAAATTAAAATTAAACTGAAAATGGGTCTTTGGAGGATTTTTTCACGCCATACCTCCGATAAAAATAATTAAATAGAGGAAAATAGTAAAAAAAAAATTCCACGGCCTGGACTTGAACCATAAACTCAATAGCTCAATAACATAGATCAAGGTCAATAAACATAAGATCTGGGCAAGATATCATGATTCATTGCGGCGGCGGCCATTTTTGTTCTTTCGAAACGATTTCACTTCACTCTCGTTTAGTTTCTTTTGCAATCTACTTGAAGTTGCAGCTTTAATTTTAAAATCATATTATTCAGAAAGGCTTCATATTTTTAAAGCTTTTATTTAACTTGCAATGTTTGTTAGTTTGTTTAGGTCAAATCTTGTAGCCAATATTAAACCAAATTCACGACAAGATAGAGAGCTGAAATTTGATACACATACGCAGGAGCGATGATAATGCATGTTAAATTTTTTTTTTTGAAGTCGGTTCACTGATTCGTGTTCTAATGGTACTAATTCATTACTACGAATTGTCTAATTGCCACAACAAACGATACGTTACGCGAGGGATAAATGCGTATTTTGAAAAAATCTTTTTTCCCTCTTGTTGCCAGTGATTTGAACAAACAATATACAGGGTGTTTTTGAATTGAGTACAGATTTTTTGGGAGATGATAGAAGAGGTCCTTAGAAGTATTTTTTGTCATATGAACATGGGGTCCCCGCGGCCCCGTTTACTTACAATACTGCATTGAACAATCAAATGACACGGGGACGCAGTGTGCGTTGGTAGGCCTAGATTATTTTATTTTTAACAATTAACACAAGCAATCTACTGTA
>JAHWFO010089806.1:0-13375 GCA_023313115.1 Rhysida immarginata | reverse complement strand
AAAGTAGAGGAAGTTCAGAGTTTTATTTTTTATGAATGTTTTTTAAAACTGCTCGCGCACGCGTCTGCTGCACTCCTGCTCCCGAACTTCACGATTGTAGGAAATAGGAAACGGAAACGGAGAAAAGCAAATATTCCTGTGTACAAACATTTTCAATCTTACACAGTTTCATTTTACTTTCCTTTACTTTGTTATAGGTTATTCTTCGGATAGAAAGATGTTTAAGAAAAATCTTTGTATGATGTCGTGTTTCAATGTCCAATTAAGCAAAAAGACAAAAAATGAAATTTTTGCAAGATTATGTGTATGAAATTACGAACTGCGATCGTATCAGTTTTACAATCGCGATTATCACACATAAATAGAAAAAAAAAAGTTATAACCAGCTTTTATTATCAAATATTCCACTGTGCGCTGGCAAAAATCCGTTTAGATAAAAAAATAAAAGATTCACTCTGTCTCTTGCAGAAGACTTGCAGTCATTGTTGATGCTGCTTCACGGATCAATCACAAAAATCTTCATTACGGTGATGATTGGCAAACAATTGTCAATTGTTTAAAATTCTAGTTCTCAGAAAAACGCATCTCTAGCCACACACATCTCTGCTAGCCACACACATCTCTGTTTATATTATAGATCTGCAGGTGTTTATTATTGCTATATAATTCGTCTTCATCTTGTCTAAATATCACTACAAACAGGGTGTCTCGTAAGTCGTGGTCGTGATAAGCTTTAATGGTATGCGTATTCAAAAGTGAGGAACTAAAAAAATCAGGGATACATAGATCAAACAACGCACCATTTACGTTCATTCTCCGTTATATTTTCACTGATCTAGTATTATAATTTCTCAACCACGTGATGACTTAAAAGATTCGAGGAATTTAACGATGTTTGGTCATTCTCCTATTCTTCTATTTCCTCAAAAGATATCCGCACAACCATAGAAAAAGAGCTCCATTAAGCAAATAAGATATCAAGCAAGTTTTTAAGCTAGGAGCTAATTTATCTCAGACACCAAACACTTTTACGCTTCACTATGGCGGAAAGCGGATTAAGTTTTTTAGCGCAATCTTATTATTGCGGAGTTTAACTTGAAACTTTAAAATAAATTTTTTGAAATCGTTAAAAAAAAACGTACACCACCAATGAAAATTTAAAAAATAATTGTTAATAGTATATGAATAACTATTAATGTTCTATTCGGGGCTCAGGATATTTGAATGATTATGCTTGAAAAATTTCTTTTATTATACGGCAGTGAACCATTTTGTTTTTTTACTTGTTATGTATCACTTACTTAAATAAAATTTTTCTTATGGTTAGGTACGATATTATATATCGATAATTATTAACAAACATAATATCGCATTCAATGCAATATGAAAGCTTTAAAATTTCTATAGCGATTTAAATGATTTTAAAATTTACAATGTAAGAATCCTTTCACTAAAAAACATCCAAAAGAAAGAATAAAAACATTGCCTAATAACAATCTAGATGCCCTGCTTGGTGTAATATGAGGAACAGAAGTTTTCAAAATATGCCTGTTACAAAGACTCTTTGGACATACGTATGTAGAGGCTTCGTGTTCCAGTTTGGCAACACATTCTTCAGTAGTCATCTTAGTTTTGCATTCTCTTGAACCAAAGGATGCACTGATATTATTTTTGATAATGGTGATACTTTCATAGCATTCTGAGTTAGTGCATGGAATTTCGTTCCACTTGTCAACCTTGTCGAGGCAATATGACTCTCCTTCACATGAAACACATTCGAAACTGTGGTCTCTGAGTGGATTAATGTATCAAGGATAACAGAGATAACTTGTTTAAATATTACTAAACATTTAATACTTTAAAATATATTACTTTGGAAAAGAAATATATACACATTAACATTCGTTAACATCGGCATTTTTTTTTTCATCACTTAGCAACGACAACAATAGGAACATATCAAATTACAAACAATTGTTGGCATGACGTAACTCTAACTCGCTTAAAATAAACAATGCAATAACCTTTTCAATTACAATCAAACGACTATCCACAAATGCCTCCTTTCGTTTAATTGTAATCGCAACATATAAACTAATCATAATCAGTCAGGTTCACATAACATCAAGGTTGATAAATGTTTCTTCATGATATTACCACTCAAATCCTTTGTTAAGATATCCGCTTCCAGTTCTTCTGAACTTCGATGAATAATATTAATTTCTCCTTTTTCCACTTCACCTTTCACGAAGTGATATCTCCTGTTAATATGCTTGTTGCGCCTTGTGATTTTTAAATTTCTGACCCAGTCAATTACAGATTGACTATCCGTGTAGATAATAATTGGCCTTTTTACTTGATCCAAACAGTCAAGTTCTTCCAATAATTGTATAAACCATTTACATTCGCATGTGGCGTCACAAAGACTCATTAGTTCCGCCTCCATAGTTGACATTGCGACGAGCTTTTGTTTATTGGCTTTCCAACACACAAGATTATTCCCAATTTTTACTAAATATCCTCCAAATGACTTAGCGTCCTTCGTTGTGTTCCAGCTTGCATCTGTGTGCACATTTAAATTCCCGTTGTCTTTGTGAATCTTCAAAGTCAAATTCCTCGTCCATTTAAGATAACGTAGTACCCTCTTTAATGCGTTCTGATGAATTTGTCGCGGATCTCTGGAATATTGAGCTAGCTGACTCACTGTGTAGGCGAGATCAGGTCGGGAACATGTGACAAGATATCCCACACTGCCTAGCATCTCTTGATAAATTGTCGCATCCACTTTGGTAGAACCTTCATAATCATCTAGTTTCTGTCCTACAATCCCAGGGGTTTTGACTGGATTGCAGTTTTCCATTTTATACTTTTTTAGTATTTCATCAATATATTCTCCTTGACTAAGTTGGTAACTCGTTTCAGTCGATTTTAATTCAATTCCAAGGAATTTTACTTGATCATCAAGCAGTTTCAGTTTTATATCTTTACTCAGTTCTTGTAAGAAGATTTCAACCACTTCTTTGTTTTCACCTATGATGATGCAGTCATCTACATAAATGCCGATTGCGATGAACTTATTATTGTAGTAACCTTGAAATATGCACGGATCTGCTTTGGTGGCGTTCAGTCCTGCTGCTACTAATAATTCTGAAAACTTTCGATACCAGCAGCGACCAGCTTCAGGTAAACCATAAATGCTACCTGTTACCTTGAGAACTTTATTCTTTCCAATTTCTAAATGTTCAGGTGGTTCCATAAATACCTCACGATCGAGTGTTGCGTTCAAATACGCAGTTTCAACATCAATAAACTGCACGCAATAATTTTTCGTTGCGGCAATTGTCAATAGTGTACGGTAAGATTCTGCTCGTATCACAGGACTATAGGATTCACGATAATCTACACCAATTCGTTGCTTCGAACCATCTGCTACTAAACGGGCCTTGTATTTCTTCTCATCATTGTTGTGTTTAATAGTGAAAATCCATTTACTACGGATAAGTTTCATGTTTTTCTCTCGATCTACGATGCTCCAAACATTATGATCCTTCATAGACTGGAGTTCTCTTTCCATAGCCTCCTTCCATTTTAAGACATTTTCTGATGCTAAAACATCTCCATAAGTTTTCGGAATAGATTCCTGTACCATATTCACAATATCTCTGTTGATCGTATCTTCTTTATTTCTCATTGACCTTCTAACACCGCGCTCTATCAACTGTCTTTCAATATCCGCATTTTCTTCTTCTCTTCGTCTCCTTAACACCTCATTTGTGTCTCCCTTGCGTCTTCCTCTTCTCTTCGACGACATCTCAACTTCATCTCTTCCATGTTGTATCTCTGTAAGACTTTCCTCTTCATCTACTAAGTTATTTTCTTGTGACTCCGGGGTAAACTCAATACTTGATGCCATTATCGGTAGCTGCACATATTTTATTTCATCGTGAGTTACTTCTGTTTTGTCTCTGTAACCCATTTCGTCTTCCATAAAGATTACATTTCGGCTCTCGTGTATTTTCTTCTCTTCTTGGTCATACACCCGATATGCTTTACGTTCAGTAGAATAGCCAATAAACACTCCTTCTTTCGCTCTTTCTTGGAATTTACTCAGCGACACTTGCATATTTTTATAATAAACTTTAGATCCAAATACTTTCAAATGACGAACTGACGGCCTTTTCCTTTTCCATAATTCCATTGGTGTCTTGTCTTTACCTCGGACTGGTGTGACATTGTACAAGTAAACCGCTGTGTTTACAGCTTCTGCCCAGAACATCGCAGATAAACCAGCATCAATCAGTAAGCTTCGTGCGGATTCGATTATGCTTCGGTTAGCACGTTCAGCAACTCCGTTGCTTTGGGGAGCATGTATGGTTGTTTTTTCATGCTTTATTCCTTTCAGTCTCCAGTATGATTCCAACTCCTTATTGACGAACTCTGTGCCATTGTCCGTTCTAATAATCTTAAGTCTTCGTCCTGTTTCGGTTTCCCTTCTTTTTATTAAAGCTTTCAATTTCTCTACAACGTCCGATTTATGCTTCAAAAACTCAACAAAATACCTTCGACTGTACTCGTCAACGATGACCATTGCATATCTACTTCCTCCTATTGACGCTGTTCGCATGGGACCGCAAACATCGACATGTATGCGTTCTAATATATTTGAAACTGACGTCTCCTGAAGTCTATTAAATGGCATGCGAGTCATCTTTGCCCTTATGCAGATTTCACACCTTGTTTCTGCCTCTTCATGAATATCCAGACCTCTGACCATGTTCTTCTTTATCATTCTGTTCAGATATTCGTAGTTGACATGACCAAGTCTTCTGTGCCACAGTAGGTTTTTATCAGTCTTCATATGCATACATTGTTCTCGCGCCGATTCGCTGTGGACTTCTCTAGCTGTCATCCTAACAATGAAAGCACCATCTTCTATACTTGCTTGAGCTACTATTTCTCCTGATTCTCCGTCCAGTATTTGTGCTCCTTGATCATCAAACACTACTCTTTTTCCATTAAGTACTAGCTTTGGAACGGATAGGAGATTATTGCGCAAACTGGGAACAAAGAGTACATCATTTAATCTGAGATTTACGGTCTCGTTTCTATTTACTACCGTTTCTGCCTTTATGATGCCTCTTATCTCGGCTCGTATAGTTCGATGATTTTCGGCAGTATCTATAAGAATTCTCTCACTTTTTGTCTCAATCATGTCTTCATTTGAACATACCATATGCGATGAACACGCAGAGTCGAGCATCCAGATGCTTTCAACTTTAGCCGGATGAGTAGTTTCCTCTGATTGATATTCGCTATATCCTCTGTCCAATACTTTGAATGCATGTTCTTTTACTGTATTTGTTCGCTCCTTTTCTCTTGAAGCATTCTTTCCTCCATAGGATTCATGTTGTTTACGCCTATCACTAATAGATTTTTCATCTCGCCAGTTTCGTCCTCGATTGCCTTCGTCTCTTCCAGTTTCTTTCCTACATGGTTCTTTTCTGGTCTTGGCCCAACAATCTTTTTCTTTGTGTCCTGGTTTGCCGCAGTGAAAACACCTTATTTTAAATCGATGCTCTTTAACGTGAAATGCTTTAATGTCATCTTCCTCATGATTACTCTTTCGTTCAAATTGTAATAATGCTTCTCGCACTAGATCATATGTTAACGACGGGTTTAAAGCTATGGCAGTCGTTACATCATCATACTTTCGGGGTAGTCCTTCAACAATGTAACGAATCAGGTCTTTTTCTTCTAATGGTGTGCCTAGTTGCGATAATTCACCAGCCAACGACCGCACCCGTAGAAGATACTCATCTATAGTCTCTTTTTCTTTCTTTTCCATTCTTGCCAGATCAATCATTAATTGAGTTCTTCGTAGACTAGAAACCCCTTCATGTCTTTTCTTTAAAGCCATCCATAATTCTTTGGCACTAGTTTCTCCATCAACTGCCAAGGCTTGTTCATTTGTAAGTGATAAAATAAGGATTGATAGTACCTCTTCGTTCTTGTATGCCCATTCGTTCCATAGACTCATCTGTTGTTTGTCCGATTCATCTCGTCTTGGCTCCTCGTCCGTTAAAATTCCATACAGATGACGACCCTTCAAATACGCAATTATTTTCATGCTCCATATGCGATAATTACTTGCTGACAAAGGTTCGATGCGGGCGAAACTCAACGTGCTCATGTCCGCCATGACAATCAATCCAGAAAGGCAATTCTTCAAATTTTTCTCTGCTCCTCGATGCAATCCGTTTTCTTCCTTCTTATTATGGGTAACCACGGACCTCTGCTACCATAATGTGGTCTAAGAGTGGATTAATGTATCAAGGATAACAGAGATAACTTGTTTAAATATTACTAAACATTTAATACTTTAAAATATATTACTTTGGAAAAGAAATATATACACATTAACATTCGTTAACATCGGCATTTTTTTTTTCATCACTTAGCAACGACAACAATAGGAACATATCAAATTACAAACAATTGTTGGCATGACGTAACTCTAACTCGCTTAAAATAAACAATGCAATAACCTTTTCAATTACAATCAAACGACTATCCACAGAAACTCATCAACGAAATTGGTAGTGATAAAAAAAAGAGAAACCGAAGAAAATATTTCTTATCTGCAAAGTAAAATAAAAGAAATTATTTTCTCAAGATCTTTAATCACAATAGGATAAACCTAACGAATAGAATTTATGGAAAAATTTATATAAATTATTTACAAAATGATAAATTTTATAGAGAATATATTTCTATAGATTTGAACATAATAAATAATAAAAGGAGAAAAAGGATTTTCAAAACCATACTATAATATTTTTTATAACCTTTAGAGTGAAAATATCCCGGCGACTTTTCAGTTTTGCACTTGTCTTTTTCGTTAGATTTGGATGCAAGAGTCCGTGATTCACAGAATTTAATACTTTTGATATATCAAAAAAACTTTATTCACCTGCTTTCTATTCCAAATATTCACAAACCATAAATTCTAGGAGTTAGGCCAGATTTGTAGTAATACACATCATCAACTAAACAATACCATATATCCACAAATGAGATTTTTAATTTGAGCCACGAATAAGCTCTTCGAAATACTGTCCCCTTTTAATGTAACTCTGGCTCCAGATTAAAAACCTCATTTGTGATGTTGTGTTTTCTATTTTTTTTTATTTCGTAATTATCATTTGTTCACAGATTTTGCATTGTAAATGAACTAGCAGAGGTACGTGGCGTTGCCCGGGTTAATTATACTCGTACTTGTAGGTAAAGAGATATATCTCAAAAAATTAAATTATAAGTCCAATTGGTTAAATAAGAACTCAATCAATAAAAAACAAATCAAAGGGACTATATATTCTACGAAATATACGAAAGACAGAAGTCAATATGATATTTCAGGGCATGACGTAGAAGCTCTTATACCCTGCTATTGTTCACATGTTTCAAACGCCCGTATAGCTTTCTCTGTTTTAGTCTGCTAACTCATTATCTCCAGTTCCTGGTCATTTTTAAAGATTTTGAAGATATTATTAAGTACTGAGAGTTCTCTTTTCTAATAAAAGCCTGATTTCTATGCATGGAATTCAATATTGCACAAAGTTTGCCTTGCATTGTTGGTCATGAGGTATTTCTCATTAATATGCCCTGCCATAAATATGAATATCCATTTTTTATCAATAATGGTTGTTTTTTCGAAATCTAAGGTAAATGGTGACCTTCCTCATGCTTTGAAAGTCATGTATGCGAAATTTCATCAAAATCTGAATAAAACTGTAGATTTGTATAAAAAAACAAAAACAAACCCACAACCAAACCCACAAACCCACAAAAAAACAAGCATCCTTTTTTATATATATAGACTAGCAGAAGACCCTGCATTGCCCGGGATAATTACGCTTGTAGTTAAAAAGAACAATATAAAAATGTTAAATTATAAAAAAACATTTGAAGACGCATAGAATTAATACAGTAAAAATTCTTAATGAAAATTGAAAAAAAAATTTAAGATGAACTCCATAGTAGATAAACCTCCCCAAAGAAGCCAATGTTAGTCTTTTTCTTTTACTCGCGTAATCTTACTGTGAATACACACTTGATTTTGTTGCAATTTCCCTGTATATTACTAAAACTCTTACGTGTATCTTTAATTCTATCTCCTTCTAGACGCTTTGAGCTATCGCCAATTCTTCTAATTACCATTTGCACAATACAGCACGGAGCTAAAGGATTGCTTCCTCTTTCGTCTTTCCACTCTCCATTATCTGCGGTTACTGATCATTTTTAAAGATTTTCAAGAAATTGTTAAGTACTAAGAACTCTCTTTTCTAAGAGAGCCTGAATAACTGGAATTTATGCATTGTTACAAATTGAAACTTATCTTTATTGTACAATTTTTGTCTTCCTTTGTTGGTCATGAGTTATATTATTGATCCTTGCATAGCGTTGGTGCATTGCGTGTTGACACCATTTTTGATCCTATTGCTGCACAAATGTTTCTTTACATTGTTGGTGATGAGATATATATTGTTGATCCGTACAGGGTGTTTGTGAATTGCGTGTTGATACCATTGTTGATAAGTCTTGTTGCACAAACCTTGCCTTACATTATTGGTCATGAGATGTTTCTCAATATGCCTTGCCATAACCATGAATATGGTTTTTTTTTTATCAATAATTATCTTATCGACATCTGAGGTAGACAGTGACCTTTCTCATGCTTTGAAGGTCAAATATGCAAAATTTCATTAAGAACGGAATAAAACTGTAAATTTTCATAAGAAACAAACAAAGCCACAAATATCCTCCTTTATATATATAGAAAGACCAGACGTACCCGGTGTTGCCCGTGATAATTATTCTTTAGGTAAACAGAACAATCTCAAAAAATTAAATTATAACTCCCAATTGGTTAAATAGTAACTCAATCAATACAGCACAGAACAATGGGACTATCCATTATACGAAAAACAGGAAATCTAGGTGATATACCGGGACCAAAGTTTTTATTTTGCTCTTGACGTAGAAGCTCTTGCTGTATTCGAAACTCCCTTTGCTCAGATGTTTTAAATGCCCTTATAGCTTTCTCTATTATATTATGTATCTAAGGAGTTTAAAATGATTAACTTTAAATTTAAATGTGGGTAGTCTCTATTTAATGGGGAAAATCATAAAATAAAAATTTAATAAAAACAAAAAGGCAAAGTCACCAATCTTGAAAAACGATGAAGAAACTTGTGAGATGGAAGAAAACTTAAACGATGTAGTCTATTAAAGATGTTGTTGATAGTAGGAATAAATTTAGTCTATTGAGGATGTAGGTGAAGTCTTGTGAAGATAATGTTGATAGCAGAAATCGATAATCTTGATGGAAGTGTTGGTTTTGAAATGCAGATGAAATTTTTCTATTATAGTTGAAGAGTTTCTCTGACCAATACTCGTTCTTTCTCATTCCTTTCAAGGAAGATAACCTTTTGCCAGTCGTCTGGATGTTAGATATGGAACAAAAGGAAGACACGCGTGACTCTTTTGCATCATCAATAGACGTTGCTTATTAATGTTCCGTCATTCCATCATCATTAAATTCACATTATTAATAATTCTTGGAACGAACGCTCAGTCATGTTATTATCAACATCTCGGTTTCCAAAATATACACATTCCAACAGAATATAATCACAGTACAGTTTTATAAAAGGTTATATCTTGCGTGGTACCAAATAAGCTACGTGATAACCCCACGCGTGGTTCGGTCTGTTTTTATGACTAAATACTGCATTATCTGCTGTAAGATGGTCGCAGCAGCCGGGTGGTGATCGTATCTCACTGTTGGTCACCAATCCAGTGACTAGCCGTGCCTAGTATTGAGTTTCACAATTTCCTGATAAAGCAAGAAATCGACGTTGGTTTCCTTTGTGAAACGCAACTCAATCCAAGTCAAGAGTTCAAGCTACCTGGCTATTTTGTGTATTGCAACGATCATTTGGCTTGAAACGCTGCAACATATCCTTCTGGGAGCACTGCGATCAACATTAAGAAGGGAATCCAATACTAAGAATTAGTCTCCAAGTCTTATGCAAGTAAGGAGTCGGCCTACATTATTTTTAATGACGTCACCCTTCATCAAGTGAAGTTTGTCACGCTCTACAGTTTACCTAAACATTCCCTTGACGTTAGCGAGCATGATGAACTCTTCAGTGGTGACACTTCAGTTATCCTGGCTGGTAACCTGTAAGCCAAACACCCAAGCTGGAACTGCAGAACGCAGAACCGCATCACTATCTACAGTTTTATGCAAGGTAGAGATGACATCAACGCTGCTGAACATGTGGAAGACGCCTACTACTAACTATTCATCTACTAGTGATGTTCTTGAGATTTCACTGAAAAAGGGTTTCTGTAAGCCATAAAATATCTTTACGTTCGATGATCTTTCTGACCATATGCCTATAGCGCTGAACATCGACAATATCGACATCATATTTAGAGAAGAAGAGAAGCACCAGCAAGAATGGAAGTGGTTAAAGAAGTCCTCATGGACCATGACCACCATCTCGAAAGAGCAAACAGTATAGAAGTCATCGATCGACATGTTAAAGACATCAGCGGGCGAACAAACAGTGCATGGAAGCAAGTGCATATCCACTAGTAAACAAGCCCGTTCATCGAATTATGCTCACTGCAGGAATCCAATGCTTGATTGCAGAGGAAAACAAGATCTGTAAGCTTTGGCAGTGCTATAGGGTAAATGTACCAGTTCTTGACAGTGCACCAGTAATTGACAATTCACGATTTGAAAGCTTTTAATAAAGTAACAAGGCAAAAAAGGGACTGGTGTTGTCACCTGTATTAGGCTTCCCAGAAAAGCAAGAAATAGGAACTTTGCTCCCTATTATGGTCGCAAGCACATGTTGATTGTTCAATGCCTTACCGAGTCAAAAAAACCTTGCAATGAACCATTACGTGAAGGGTTGATTACTTGAATTTATTTCATAAATGTTATGCAATATTTGTTGCTGATTTTACCTGAACCTTTTTGTGCGATCAGTGAAGCATCAGTGTGAAGCATAAGAAATAGATCGCACCAGATGATGCATAGATCACATTAGTACCTGACTGATACAACTCTAATTCGCAATAAAGATTGTAGATTAAACGAACGAGTTTGTGGGTCCATACCTTCAGCTGAAGCAACAACGCCAACGTCGATCGAGCTCTGTCTGATAGCCAGTGTTCCGAACTATAGCTCTAGATCCGAGTTTCCATTCCAAGAGGGTCGTCGAAGAGAAATCTGGATGATACCAGATTATACCTCCTTTCAGGTTTTCCACAATCCATCTATGTGCGTGGTCGTCTGTTTCCTAAACCCTCTTTTCAGAGCCCAAACCTGTAGAAATCTAGCGGCGATGCGTTGGGGGATATAATTTGAATATTCGTGCAAGGAATTGCACAAATTGTCGTTTCCTCTTCGAATGTTGACAGTGAGGCGGCCTTGATGCTGAGGTATGGTTTTCTCTATGTGTATCCACACATTTTGTACGTCGTTTCTACATGTTTTTCCAGCTGGAGATCAATCTTTATGAATATTTTTTAATGGACCCGAGACACGCCTAAGCGTATTGCAATCGACCGTTGGGCGCTAGGGTTTTCCTTTGTGACAAATTGCATCTGCTTCTGAAAAATGTTAGGGCTACGCTTGGGAGTCATCCTTTGTTGTCATTAAGAACATTAATTACACAATCTCTGGAAATCACCAATCCACGTGTTTTGCACTTGTTTAAAATTGCAGAATACGTACATTTGGTATCGGAAAGAGCAGTTATGCAGTTTTCCCAAAACCTATCAGTTTTTGGATGTATCTTTCCGATCACGCTACCATCACTTTATCACGACACACGTGATTGACTCTTCCTATCATAACTGACACGGATTGATTCTAACAATGTGAACAGATATTTTGCTTATTCAAATCGTTCACTCTTAAGGTAATTTAGCTTACGTACAGTGTAGTAATGCTTGTTCTTTATTAGCCAGCAGAGTAAACTACATGTTAGCAAAAAATCAAAATGGCATTGACCGCAATGCATATATAACAACTGATTACGTTAATTTGTCTCTTCCGATATATTATGCAAGCATTTGCTCTCTGATCAAAACTTTGCTGTTAGGAAAGATGTGCTTTGCAATATAAATTTGATTAACCACCAAATCGGATGCACAAAAACACCAAACACATTTGACAGCAACAACCGTTCACTTTTTTATACGTTGCGGATTGCACCTTTTCAGTAAAATTTAAAGCTAAACATTTAAAAGAAAGTGCAATCATACGTTAAGATGTCAAGGCTTCAATACATAAAAGTATTTCTTAGTGCACATTATGAAGGTTTAATTTTTAAATTTTATGTACATTTTAATATGAGAAGAGTTTCGAACATGCTAGTTTAAATATTGATGAAGAAAAACAGGAGACCTCACTCTTTCATTTCCCTTAACGAGTTTTGAAATTGTGGAGTCTTCTGGTGCAATGCATGTCGTTTAGCACTGTCTTTCGGATTTGTAATCAATGCAAAGATATTAAAATTACTATTTTAATTGTTGTGTCTTTAGTGAAATAACAAAATACAAAAGATTGAAAGCAAACCTGGGTTTTTATAGGAATCATTATGCAGGTGAAATTATATACATCGTTAAAATTTAATGTAACGTCAATTCTGTTGTGTATACATTGAAAGGTATTAAATCAATAATTATTAACTTATTATCAATAAACTTTTGTGAAAAAATATTTCCTAATTATGCATAATTTTTTTAACTGTTCTGGGTTTTACTTTTTTGATTGTATCTTAAGTGTGTATTGTAGAGCGAGTTCAAATTCCTGGAAGATAACGATGACAGATAAGTTGGTGAATCTCAGCCATGTACATCTGTTGAGGGAAATTTGTTGAGATGATTCTTTTCAAAGCTTCGATACATTTTAGGAAAATAATCATAAGTATTACAAATAAAAAACTTCTTATAATGAACCTCTTTTTAAAGAATTTAATATACAGGGTGTAAATTTTAAGTTGACAAAGCAGAATAACTCGAAAAATAAGCTTCACACGAAAAAATGCGTATAATCCAAAGTTGATTATTTTCGAGGGGGCATCTGCTGGTGCTAAAATTAGCCCACCCCCCCCGGCCCCTGGGGGTGGGGCGGGGGGCAACTTTAAAATTTCAAATGGGAACCCCTATTTTTTATTGCAGATTCAGGTCCTACATAAAAAACTACGTACATTTTGTCTGAAACATTTTTTTTATTTTTGGTAGATGGCGCTGTAATTCAAGAAAATCCATTTTCTCATTTTTGCGTGGAAAT
>JAHWFO010089755.1:475060-485462 GCA_023313115.1 Rhysida immarginata | reverse complement strand
TTATTTTTACAAGGAGGTGCCCATTTGGCTCCTCATTACCTTTGCAGTCTTGCTTTATTTATAATAAACTTTATTCTTTCATTTACTCTATACTTGTGTGCTGTTACATGATATTATATTTCCACTGCGCTACTCCTAAATTAGCCATTAATACATGTGACAATATGTAAAGCGGAAACGATATATAGATCAGAAACGTTTGTGATACGCAAATGAATGCAATCATGTGAGGTACATACTCATTCCAAGCTGCAGGCACAGGGTAGGAACAAGCTGCAGCTGCTCAAGTTGAGCAAAATGGGGAAAACAGCAGACCTGTCTGAGTTTCATAATGGAGTTATTGTGGGAGCCCATCTAGCTGGAACTACGGTTTCCAGGACAGTATAACTGACTGGTATCTCAAAAGGTCAGGTCTCCAAAGTATTCAATGCGTGGATACGGAATCCCACAAGAGTTGTCGAAACGGCAGAATTGTGGATCCGAAACAATCAACACAGACAGGGACCGACGTCGTCTGAGATGGATTGTGCGGCAAAACCGAAGGTCTACTGTGGAACAACTGACGGCAGACTTCAAGGAAGGATCATCGCAACCCATCTCCTCCAGAACAATGCGCTGAGAGTTGAAGCGAATAGGAATTGGAAGTCGCATGCCAGTGGGGAATCCCCTGGTGTCAAGAACAAACCGGAAAGTTCGCCTGCAGTGGTGTAAAGAACGGTGTGACTGGACAGTAGACGACTGGAAAAAGGTGATGTGGTCAGACGAGTCACGTTACACATTAAGCTAAAGAATAAATTAAAAACTGACCTTACGAATCTGTGGATGCTAGAATACATGAGAGAGAGAAAGGAGACTCCACTTGTCCACAAGAACATTTTAATACACCATATATGTATACATTTCGGTCACAATGTGGCCTTCTTCAGTATGACTCAGGTGTATTAAAATGTTCTTGTGGACAAGTGGAGTCTCCTTTCTCTCTCTCATGTACGTTACACATTGTTTTGCACCGATGGCCGGCAGAGAATTTGGCGGCAGCCTCATGAAGCGATGGACCCCTCATAAGCTTATGTTGTGAACACAGTTCAAGCTGCAGGAGAAGGTATGATCCTTGATTTTTTGGTATGGCAAGTCTCCCCTAATATTCCTTGCCAGTTGGGTGAAAGCCAAAGACTACCTGAACATTGTTGCAGATCAAGTCCATCCTACAATGGTGCATTTGTACCCAAATGGTGACGGGTTCTTCATGGACGACAATACTGTCTATCGAGCAAGAATTGTTCAGGAGTGGTTTTTTGAACATGACACCGAGTTGCAACATCTGCCGTGACCAGCGCATAGTCCGGATTTGAATCCGATGGAGAATGTTTGGGACATGTTGGAAAGAGACATTTCGTCGAAGGCATCCGCTTCTGTCTACTCTGCAGGACCTGAAGGCCTCTCTGGCGAATGCATGGTCTGTGATTACCTTGCAAAATTTCATCAAGATAGGAATAAAATTGTAGATTTGTTTAAGAAACAACACCACAAACCCATCCACAAACAAACATCCTTCTTTATATGTATAGAAAATAATAAAATGTATACTAGAAGACGACTTATATTTGGACAAACGTAAAGAGTAAAAAGAAGGTATTGGTTGAGGACACAATAAGGAAACAAATGGGAAGCTAGAAATGAATTAAAAGACTTGCTTGTATAGGACAAGAAAGATGACTCATGGGAGGTGATAAGAGGGTAGCGAGTAAAATGCGATCTGACAATACATACAGAATCCAAATAACAGAAATGGTAAAAGAGATTAGCATTGATACAGTCGATTCCGCCTACAAGATCAACGGATCAAATGCAACTCCCAACGGCGCTTTCTCAAGCAGGTCCGACTGCAACCAAAAAAGGTTACCGGACATAAATATGGACATAGAAAATTCTGATATAATGTAGAAAAAACATTGGAAAATGAGAAATATTTGAGTAAGCTGAACATAAAACAGATAAAAAGATACAAATGTGGAGAAACTGTTCAGAGAGATAGGCGAGGGGGGGGGGAATTATAGAAAGGGAAAGAAAAGGGCTCAGAAAGGGCTGTGACAATTTAAGAAATAGCTGGAGCGGGAGGGGAATATAGGAAAGGTAATGAAAGAATAGTGCATTTGCTGAAGTTGATGCCATTAGGAGTTAGGAAGTTGAATTTCCAAATAAGAAAACACTTGAATTGCTTTCTTTCTTATTCCCAATGGTTTGTCTGTATTCGTTCATAATTTTCCATGTCGATTTTATGTCCGGTAACCTTTTTTGGTTGCAGTCGGACCTGCTTGAGAAAGCGCCGTTGGGGAGTTGCATTTGATCCGTTGATCTTGTAGGCGGAATCGACTGTATCAATGCTATTTTATGTCCGGTTCCTTTTTCTTTGACGTATCGCTGTGCCGTGAAAGTCTGTCAAAGCACCATTAGAGGTGACCTGAACGCATATCCGATGGCTCCCCACACCATGATGCCAGGGGTTACGACTGTGTGTCTCTCCACAATATGGAAGGGTTGTGCCCTCTGCCATCGACGCCGCCATACGCGAACACGATGGCCATCGGAGGTCATGGAGAAGCGGAACTCATCACTAAACATGATGAGATACCATTCGTTCTCTATCCATTCCTCCCGGGCAAGGCACCACTCTAAACGCAGGCGTTGGTGTTGTGATGTTAATGGCAACCGACGCATGGGGCGATACGACCCCAATCTGGCAGATGCGAATCGTCGAGCCACTGTGCGGGAACTCACGAGGTGTTGTAGAGTCTCTAGTACATGTTCGCGGATGGCGGTTGCCGATGCCATGGGATTCCTTAATGTTTGAAGCACCATACGACGGTCCTCCCTTGGAGTAGTGTTTGTTGATCGACCCGAACCTGCACGACGTGCATGGGTGCCCTCATGTACCCATTGATTCCAACATCGGGCCAGTGTGACATCTGAATGGCCCACATGCCTGGCCAATCAGCCTCATGCAGTCCCACAATGCGGCCCCTGTCAAATGCTGTCAATTGGTGGATAGGATGGCTAACGCGTCTGCGAGACATTGCGGGTGCTATGTACAGTACAGTAATCCTCTCTGAACGTCTTGCGTAACTGTCGGACTCACAGCAGTTGACTGGTGACAACTTATCAACAACATGGCGGTGTCATCACGAATGCACTCTAGTGAGCGTTCTAGACATTAAAGATCCTTGTGAATCTAATCGCTTACTCATACATCAATGGTATGCATGTGTATCGAAATAGGATAATATTGAACTACTCCTTCTGGGTGTTTCACTTTTTTTTTGCCAGCCAGTGTATAAGTCGTCTTCTCGTATACATTTTCATCATTTTCAGGATAATTCTCTAATATTCTCCTTTTTTTTAGAGGTTTATCCTCTCTACTTTAAAAAAAGGATAGACTCTATCCGAAAATTCAGTTTTTTATTTTTTATTTATTTGATTTTATTTTTTATTTTTTATTTAATATCCATTATTTATTGTATTCCAGGGTTCTTGTGTCTCGTCCATCTCTCCTATATCCGTCAAGAGCCAAAAGGAAGGCTTCTTCATAAACGGTCTCCACAAGCTCTCTCCTATCGTTTGGGAAAATGTGTCGATATATGAAGAGTATGCAGAGAAGGACTAAGCTCACAGCCAACTTTTGTTTTCATTGCAGTATTTTTTCTTAGCAATAATAACAATTTTATGACCGACCCTCGTACAGTAGTTAAATTTTGTTCTGGTCCTGATGTTTTGGTCTCAGATGTTGACCTATTTGGATGTGGAATTTGTAAGTTTTGTTGATCATATCAATTTTATAACTTCTAAAGCGTATTTTATTATTAGAAACTAGCAGAGGACCCGGCGTTGCCCGGGATAATTACGCTTGTACCTTAAGTTTTAATAATGTTAACTTTTCCATTTTCCTTTTCAATAGCTTAGTCAGATCTACACTAGAATATATGCCTCTGTTATTTGGTCTCCTTATCATGTTAAAATATGTTGAGAAAAAGTACAAACAGATTTCTTACGTACACTTTTTAGAATTTTTCATCTTATTTTTTTAATAGCAACAAGTTTGTGACTAATAACTATGTCCGAAATGTTTTTAAATGAAAAAAATTATTTAACAGAAGAGTAATACATGATATCTGTTACCTTTTTAAATTATATCGTAAATTTTAATCTTCAAAATTTCTTAATTCTTCAAAATTTCTTCAAAATTTGTTGAAGTTAAAAAATAATATTTAAAAATCTTTATATATAATCATATTCTTCAACGTTAAATATACTTAAATTTTGAAGACATTTTATTTACCTCTGCCAAGTAAAGACATTATTATCCATCTCCCATTTTTTAGAATGTTTAAATTTTGTAATATCTCTTCTGATCTACTGGATTTAAAATCTATGAGTTATAATCAATATAAACAAATTTTTACTAAAAATATTACATATATCTTATGAGCTTTTTAGGGTTTTAGCATCATCTAAAACCCTATTAACGACGGTACAGATGTATGTATTATGTACGTCACACGCCGTAACTTTTGAAAGGATTTACCTACAGGTTTGAAATTTTCTACACACTATACATAGGACGGTGCGAAAAATATAGCGAATCCCCTAGGGTGGACCAAACCATTTGTTTTTGCGGTTTCCCCAACTGACTTCCTTTCATGTCTATGGAGTTTTGATTGCGTTTGGGCAATTTGTGACGTCAAAGTTTGACTGTTTGACGTCAGAATTTAAAGAACTCTATTTGAAGTATAGCGAATCCTTCCGCTACTGCTCCTAAAATTTTGATGCCATAACTTTTGAAAGGAATGACCTAGAGGCTTGAAATTTTCTACACACGTAGGCCCTATACAGAGGACGGTGCGAGAAATATAGCGAATCCTCTAGAGTGGCCCAGGGCCCCTCAGGGGCCACTTGTATGAATTTCATGCTTCTTTTTTATCTTTTGAACAAAGAGGGCAAAAATCCTGAAATTTCGTAAATTTGTAGTGCGGTTCTAAAAAAATAAAACCAATATACAAGAAAAGTGATATAAGCCTCTAGGACCCCTCTGGAGGTCACGAGGCCCCAAATACAATTGAAGCTATAACATTTGAACGGAAAGACCTAGGAACCTGAAATTTTGTATATTTATAGTGAGGTACTAAAAAAATAAAGCGAATATACAAGAAATGTGATGTAGGCCTATGCGGCCCGCCAGAAGACAACGAGGCCTCAAATACAAATCAAGTTATAACTTTTGAACGGAAAGGTCTAGAAACCTAAAATTTTGTATATTTTTATTTTGCTACTAAAAATATAGCCAATATAGAAGGAAGCTGATATAATCCTGTAGAATCCCACCAGGGACCTCGAGGCACCAAATACAATTGATGCTATAACATTTGAACGGAAAGGCGTAGGAACCTGAAATTTTGTATATTCATAGTGTGGTATTTAAAAATTATTGCAATTATTCAAAAAAGTAATATACGCCCCCAGCAGAGCCCTACAGGCCCCAAACACAAGCAAAGCTACAACTTTTAAACGAAAAGGTAATATACAAAATTTTAGCTAATATATAAAAACTGGTATAAGGCTCTTGTGTATCGACAGGGGCCCTGAGCCTCCAGTCACAAATCGAGGTATAACTTTTGAACCGGAAGTCTGTTCTTGCATATTTATGATCTATTACTTAAAATTTTAGCTCTTATACACTAAAACTTATATAGTTCTCTGGGGCCCTGGCAGGGGCCCTAAACACAAACAGAGCTATAATGTTTGAAAGAAAAGGGTTAGAAATCTGAAATCTTGTATGCTTATAGTAGTTTACTAAAAAATATAGCTAATATATACGAAAAACTGGTATAAGGCTCTTAGGTCTCCACAGGGGCCCTGAAGCCCAAATCACAAATAAGCTCTAACATTTGAATAATAAAAAGGCCTAAGAACTTGAAGTTTTATAGTTTTACAGTGCGTTACTTAAAAATTATAGGCAATATACTAGAAGACTGGTATAGGCCTCGGGGCCCCTACTGGCCTCAAATACAACTGAAGCTATAATTTTAATCATAAATTTTGTTGATACATAACTTTAGCCAATCTGCATTAAAAATAATATAAGTCTTTTGGCAGGGGCCTTGCGCCTCAATCTCAAATCACGCTATCAATTTAAAACCATAAGTCCAGATACCTGAAATGTTTTATATTTAGAATGTGTTGCTAAAAATTTCAGCTATTACACACAAAAAATAATATAGTCCTCTGAGGCCTTGGCAGGGGCCGCGAGGCTCTAAATACAAATCAAGCTATAACGTTTGTACGAAAAGACCTAAAAACCTGAAATTTTGTATTTGTGGCCCACCACTTATTATTGTCACGATCCGCTACTGCTCGTAACATTTTGATGCTAAAGCCTTATATCGTTGCATAACGATGCCTTAACTAATTTTTTCCTGTTTATTGCTTAACAAGATTTTATCCGCGCGCTGTTTGCGCGGTAATTAATTTCAAATTAGTATCATATTGTTGCAAAGTTCGCACATTCAAATTGTTTCGTGTGATGAACCAATACCGCCTATACTCTGTCCAAAGAAAGATTAACTGGGTGTGTCCAGTTAAATTTCCAATTTTAATTTTTAATCATTGTTAATTTTACTTAGCAACAATGTCTAACAATTGAAATCAGAAATTTAATTAGACATGCCTGGTGTTTCTTTCGTTGGACAGAGTATAGAGAGAAAACTTGCTCACGGAAAAATTATACATTGTTACATCACCTACGGTAGGGACAATTTCTGGCTTATTATTGGTAGAAATATGATTAACAATACCCTACCGTAGGTGATGTAACAATGTATGACGTTTTCGCGCTCAGGCTTTGAGTAGAGGTGGTGTTGGGTGAACTCACATGTTTATTTACAATTTGATAAAAACACGAACATGAACTTTATGCAAAAGAGAAATCCTGTGAGTATGCAAAAGAGGTCTACGCTTGCTTTGTGGACCTCGAAAAAGCATATGACAGAGTTCCTCGGGAGAAGCTGTGGCAAGTGTTGCAAGAGTATGGAGTGAATGGGCAATTACTGGTTGCTATCATGTCTCTGTACGAAAGCTCTGAGATGTGTGTCCGGATAAATGGCATTAAGTCAAGACCGTTCACCGTGGGTGTTGGACTCCGCCAAGGGTGCGTACTGTCGCCCCTCTTGTTCCTTATCTTTATGGACTGGATAGACAGGGACAGCCGAGGCGATGAGCGTGTTTGTGTGGGCGACTGCCTGGTGGAGAGGTTGCTCTTTGCTGACGACCTTGTCCTCCTTGGGTCTTCTCACACGAACCTTCAGCATGCACTAGACCGGTTTGCAGCCAAATGTGAAGAAGCTGGGATGAAGATCATTGTGGCTAAAACCGAGGTCCTGGTCCTTTCAAGAAAGCCTGCCTGCTCAGTGCGCTCTCCATGTTAGGGGAGCCTCATTGAGACAGGTGGAGAAATTCAAGTATCTCGGGATTGCATTCACCAGTGATGGATGGCAGAAGTAAGAATTGGATGCTCGGATCGGTGCAGCAAGCTGTGTCAGACGTGAACTGTGGCGGTCCGTGGTAACGAAACGCGAGCTGGGTATCAGAACAAAGCCAAGCTCTCCTTCTTCAAATCTATCTTTGTCCCCATTCTCACCTATGGTCATGAGGCTTGGGTAATGACCGAAAGAGTGCGATCGCGGGTACAAGCGGCCGAAATGAGATTTCTGAGAGGTATGGCAGGTGTTACCCTACTAGATAGAGTGTACAGCAGCACAATAAGGGAATCTTTAGGTGTGGAGCCGCTACTTCTCCGCATTGAGAGATCTCAGTTGCGCTGGTATGGCCACGAGATACGGCTGCCGCAAACTAGTCTTCCTAGGCAGTTGTTATTTTCCAAGCCGGTGGGTAAGAGACCAAGGGGTCGGCCTAGAACCAGGTGGCTAGACTACATGGAGAATCTGGATATTACCAGGGAGAACATGCGCCTGATGGCGGAATATCGCGATCGCTGGAGATCCTCCATAGGGCTGCTGCCCGCGCGACCCTAACAGATAAGCGGGTTTGAAAAGTAAGTAAGTAAGTATGAACTTTATTTATAGTTTGACTAGCAGAGGACCCGGCGTTCCCCGGGATAATTACGCTTGTAGGTAAACAGAACAACTTCAAAAAGCTAAATTAAACCTCGAAATTGGTTAAATAATAACTCGATCATTACAATATAGAGCGAAGTAACTATCCATTCTAAGAAAAATCCGAAAGACAGGAATTTAGCTCTTCACTGAAAACAATCCATTCTAGGTGATATACCGGGACTTGATTTACGGAAAAAAATGTTTTAAAGGATCACAATGGATGGACTTCTCCAAGGATGCCTTCAAGTCTAAATAATTTTTTACTCACGTTATCTTACTTTAGATGTGCACTTGATGTTGTTGCAATTTCCTTATTTCTTTCGATATTTTGAAGCAAAAATTGGCCATTCATCAGTTTGTGTAGTCTAGCGGTCGCCGATTCTTCTATTTACTTGCTTACCATTTGCTCAATACAGCACGGAGCTAAAGGAGTGCTTCCTCTATCGTCTTTCACTCTTTCTCAATAGTCTGCTAACTCATTATCTCCAGTTACTAATCATTTTTAAAGATTTTCAAGAAATTTTTAAGTAGTAAGAATTCTCTTTTCTAAGAAAAGCCTGAATAACAGGAATTCTATGCATTGAATTCTATATTGCACAAACTTTGCTTTGCATTGTTGGTCATGAGACATATATTGTTGATCCTTGCATAGTGTTGGTGCATTGCGTGTTGACACCGTTGTTGATACCTTTTGTTGAATTTATATAGAAACATTCACCAACACAACAAAAAATAACACAACTCAATACGAACAATACAGAATATATTCAATACAATACAATAATAAAACCTTTCACAAACAGAAAAAAATACTCGAACAGATACCAAACATTAAAATCATACCAAAAATAACAAATAACATAAACAAATCATTAATAACAACCACCAATATAAAAACAACAAAAATCAAAACAATAACACAATATCTAATTTCAAAGACATTTGCCAAAATAATAAAGAAAAATGGAACATCACTAACATAATATATCAAATTCCATGTGCCAATTGTCAACACATTTACACAGGTCAGACAAAAAGACAATTAATAACAAGAATAAAAGAACATGAAAGAACACTTAGAAACAAAGATAAAAACAATCATTTTGTAAACCACTGCATTAACCAAAATCATAATCCGGATTGGAACAAAATCAAAATTATTAGTAAAGAAATAAATTATAAAAAAAGACTAATAAAAGAAACCATCAACATTATTTCGAATGAAAAAAATTTAGCCAAACCATCAATAGAAATTAATAATAAATGGAAATTACTACTAAAAATATATCACTTCCCTTACACTCAACAATCCTGATCACAACAATCAAAATAATCATAAAATCACACATTGTATTACACCATATTGTTTTGTTTTTTATTATTATCTTCCATTCATTCAAAAAAACTTTAAAACTGAGGATGGGAAAAAAATCCCGAAAACGTTATTAAAGATAGTCATTTACACCACGAATCATTGAACTTCCATCATAGACCCTCTTCATCTGTAACCTGTGTACCTCCCTGTGTTCCTGTAACGTTTCTTCGCTGGATCTTCGTCTCTTCTGTGTTTCTTCTGTGTTTCATCTGATCTTCGTCTCTTCTGTGTATCTTCTGTGTTTCATCTAAGTTTCTTCACAAGTCCTGTGTTTCATTTATATTTCGTCCTTAAACTTTTACTCGGGTGACTTTTTTCATTGTTTTTTTATTATTTATTTTAATTTTGTCCTATTTTAATTAAAGGAGTGCTATTCATCTTAAATAATATATAAATTATCACTTCTCCTAAGTTTATAGTATACGAGGTCTGTTCAAAAAATACGTAGACTGTTTGAATTGCGCGGGCCCTGTTGGTACCAATCAAAATCGCTTGGTGTCGCCATCTTCTGACAGATCCGCTGATTACAAGGCAGTTTTTTTGATTGCAAATATCAATATTGGTTGATTAGCTACGCGGTTGTTTGTGAAGTGTGTTTTTTTTCGTTTGGCGGATTTTTAGAATGAGTGACTTGAACGAGCAAAGAGTTGCTGTGAAATTTTGTGTTAAACTCGGAAAAACTGCCACTGGACGAGTGGAAAAGGCCAGAAATGTGGACGAGAGGTGACTGGTTGTTTCATCACGACAACGCTCCAGCCCATTCAGCCCTCAGAACTCGAGAGTTTTTGGCCAAACACTCGATCACTGTTCTTCCTCACCCACCCTACTCACCTGACCTCGCTCCTTGTGACTTCTTCTTGTT
>JAHWFO010089755.1:452499-473537 GCA_023313115.1 Rhysida immarginata | reverse complement strand
ATCTTACAAAAATCCTTCCACTGCGTTTACTCTAAAAATACGTGACAACTATAACCATTGAAGGAATGACACTAACAAAAAGAGATATCATTAGTCTCTAGAAAAAAGCTATATAAAAGTGAACTGTGGAATGAGTGATATTTTTTATCAATATCCTTTAAAACGGCTGGATTATATGATCTCGAATCAGGTACGCAGGTTTCTTGGTTTGTGAGCCTTTGCTTTCCTAAGGTCCAAGTTCCTAAGTCTGACAATTTATGAAGGCTACAGTTGAATGGTTTATTATGCAAGCGTGGAATAATTTATGAAGACATTGATTGCGTTGCCAATTGTTATACCTCATTCGCACTACAGAACTAGATCGAGTCGATCCAGATAAAAACTAGATTCATTAAGAAATTGGATTCATTTCAGATCCACAGAGTGTTCGCACTTCAGCGCTGCTATCCAGTTAGGGAACTCGTATAGTAATATCCACCCAGCTTTACAACTCCAATTGTTATAAAGCAAGGGATTTATAGTCATTATAGTCAACAGGTGCAAGGGATTGTATATGGACGAATTTCTTTTTTGTCACCTCAATCCATCCAAGTTTTCAAGCCATAGGCCGAATAAAATTTTAATTCGGACCACGAGTCGATCAATTGTTTGGATGCCATGATGTGAAAACCTAATCGTGAAAGGGCGTAACCACCGAGAGAGAAGGCCTCTGCGATAAAAAGTAAAACATTGTTATATCATCATAGTTAGGGCAAATTTATGGCTTATTATTGGTAGAAATACGAATAACAATTCCTTATTTATGATGTGTAACAATGTATTACGTTTCATCGCAGAGGCCTTCTCTCTCGATGGTTACGGCAAGAGATTGTGGGAAGGAACGAATCTAGATTGGCAGCATCGATCGAGTTCTCCGAACAGGATTCAGTGAATCGAGTTTGGAGACAGACGATTTAGTTCGAATCCAGATTGCTAGCGTTGGCACTTCAAAATTCGAATCTAGTTCAAGCTGCCGATCTAGATCCAATGTGCTAGTGCGAAAGTAGTATTAGACTGAGAAAACATGGTAACTCCCAGAAGCCAATGCATCCACGGAGTTGGTTTAAGGATTAAGTCAAGAGATAAAACATTACATTATACGTTCGTTTAAATTAAATATCTTGAATTTTTCATTTAAAAAGCAGCGTTTAATAATTTTTTAATATCTATTATTTAACCATGGAGAAAGAGTACTTAATATCCTAATTCCTTAATCCCATGGTGGTCATTTCTGTGCTGTCATTTGCCGTCTGTCATGTAGATAGCTAAGCGCAGTGGAAAGGTTAATAGCGCAGCGGTTAGGTTAGGTTAATAGCTAAGCGCAGTGAAAAGACATACAGCTTAATAGACATATTACTTTTATTTTTATAAAAATAATTAAAGGAAATACAAAAATAAATGATTGTATCCTCTAACACGAGGAATTACAATTAGAAGGATGCACGAACAATCACCCCGACTAAATATTCTTTACAAGAATCTTTCAGTCATATTCAGTGACCCGATGGGCGCACCGTATAATTGTATGAATTGCAAGCAAATATATGTAATTTGCTGACATGAAAAGGGTTAAATTAACCTGGAAGTATTAATTTTAATAATGCCCTTTTACAGCTGAGGCTTTAGGAGAACTCAGCCTTATCTGAAAATTGACAGTGCATGTAATGATTCACTGCAACATTAGATGGGTCCGACACAACGTCAAATTAAACTTCTGGTGATGAACCATGCAAGAAACTGGAATACCGCAAGACAGGGATTCATCCCAGGAGAGCGGCGACGCTGATGCGTTTAAGGAGAAGCATGAAAGCACGCTCCTGTAGTAAACAGAAGAAATAAATTACTAATTGGAACTGCTAAAACTAACGCTACCTATTTAGCGCAGGAGAGAGAGAGAGAGAGAGAGAGAGAGCATAATATTTCAAATACATGAGAACAAGGGATAGGGCAAGAGTCAGCTTATCTCAGAATCAATAGCAGGCACCCAAGTCTTCATTTAAGAATGATTCCAGCCCCCAGGGCTTGATGAGGTTTAAGCCAATAACATTTAAAATGGAGTGGCCGTCTTCTGTACGGTCGAAGAGAGTTCTAGCAGAGGTTGGCAGCCCTTGAGCGTGCACTACTGAACGACCTCCAGCCGTTTGTTCCCACGACGTTTGAATCCGTTCTGTCCCAAGAGAATTTATTCTTCTCACGTAGACGACGCAGAACTTTCCTCCCGACGTATCTGGCGACGTTGTCTCGACGTGGTCGATGACTGGCGTTGCCCTGAGCTCGCTGATACGATGTCGGCGACTCTTTAGTCCTCACGCTGGCCTTGCTTCGCACTCTTGCTCTAGATGCACATGGAGAGAGAAAAGTGAGCAGGAATTACGCTGGAGAGTTCCTCACGCTCGCGTTGAACACTCGAACCGACGGTGTGAAGAGGCGGCGGAAGGTTTGAACCGTTCGCGCTGGACTCAGTTTCAGCAGACACACATGTCACAGTTTCCCTGCATTCATATTCCTGAATATGGTAATGTCTGTGTCTCTGGTTTATCCAGCGGAGAGAGTTCGGTTGCAACATTTTCGTATACGCTGACTCTTCCCTCCTGTCCCGTAATCTTTCTCTCTCTCTCCCATTGTTTATGAAAACATTTTTGCGCATCGTGCTATCACTTCCGTGATGACTCTTCGCGCTCCGCCATCTATTGTCATGACAGTTTACTCGTGGGCTCCGATTATTAATATTATTAATATTATTATTAATAAAATTAACTATAGATGGCGGTTTCTTGCCCGCATCCTTTTGTTGCGATCCGCGCGGTTAATCCTCGGGTTGGCCCGCGCTGTTGCTCACAATACCTTGTGACATGCTCGCCCAGACTAATCGCTGTTTTACCAGCAATAAGGAGTGATGGCCTCTCTGCACTTCCGCTGGTGGCTTTCCCCTAGCATAATGTCTAGATAAATAAGTCCTCTAGACTGCTCCACCAACAACTTCCTTACTTGCGTTTTCTATTGCCCCACTCCGTTTATTAACACTACTATTGACAACATGAACTTTTTGTTCCGACCCTGACTTTCTATAAACTGCATAACGCCCATTTCGTTTGTAAGGCTTATCCTGTCTGGTTAATTGCCTATGCGCATACTGAATACGCTTAAATTTTACTCTGGACGGGTTGTTCTGCACACCCACGTTCTTAGGTGCATTTTTATCATTAAAACAATGACCCTTCTTACACTTCGGTCCTCCGTTATTTGAAAGAGGCACCTTTTGACGCCTTTCTTGGTCAACAAAGAATGCACATTCACCAGTAACTCGGGTAGACCTCCTCACGTTAATATTACTAGGCCTACTCCGTGAAGTGTACTTTTGTTGCCGATTTAAGGAATCGAGCACTGTAACTGTTTCTTAACCCGATGCTCAGGCTTAGCCAGCGCTATTTCCAGTGGTCTTGTATGACCGTTCTGACTCTTACGTGCTAGCTCACTACCCGCGGACGCTATAGGGGCAATAGCTGTCAAAAAGGTAGTAACTTTAGAGAAAGAATTCCTATTCTACGAAAGTGGCATTGGCAGCTGTTTTGCATCTCTTGTGCTTTTTCTTGCATTGGCAGCGCAGAAGAGAGAGAGCATAATATTTCAATTACATGAGAACAGGGGATAGGGCAAGAGTCATCTTACCTCAGAATCAATAGGCACCCAAATCTTCATTTAAGAATGATTCCAGCCCCCAGGGCATTATCAGCTTTAAGCCAATAACATTTCAATTGGAGTGGCCGTCTTCTGTGCGGTCGAAGAGAGTTCTAGCAGAGGTTGGCAGCCTTTGAACGTGCACTAATGAGCGACCTCCAGCCGTTCGTTCCCAAGAGGATTTATTCCTCTCACGTAGACGACGAAGAACTTCCCTCACGACGTATCTGGCGACGTTGTCTCGACATGGCCGACGACTGGCATTGCCCTGAGCTCGCTGATACGATGTCGGTGACTCTTTAGTCCTCGCGCCGGTCTTGCTTCGCACTCTTGCTCTAGACGCACATGGGTAGAAAAAAGTGAGCAAGAATTATGTTGCGAGAGTTCATCACGCTCGCGTTGAACATTCGAGCACTAGAGTTCCTCAAGAGGAGGCGGGAGGTTTGAACCGTTGGACTCAGTTTCAGCAGACACACATATCACAGTTTCCCTGTATTCATATTCATGAATATGGCAACGTCCGTGTCTCTGGTTTATTCAGCGGAGAGAGTTCGGTTGCATACGCTGACTCTTCCCTCCTGTCCCGTAATCTTTTTCTCTCTCTCCCATTGTTTATGAAAACATTTTTGCGGGTTAATGTTAACTATGTGCACAATCAGGCGATGACTGAATCCGCAAACTGAATTGTCGCGATTCCTGTAACCGGCCGAGGGGAAACCAACTGCCCCCTGTAACCAAATAGGTTGGGTATATATCAGTTATTTGCCCTCGGAGGGGGACGTCGTAGACAGAACGACTAAGGCGTTCGAGTAACGGAAACCAGTGACCAGCGAGGCCCGTAGAGCCGAGAGTGGGACTGGCGTTCGAGTAACGGAAAATAGCGACCAGCGAGGCCCGCAGTGCCGAGAGTGGGACTTGTGTTTGCGATTGTGCAGATAGTTAACATTAACCTTTTTGCGCGTCGCGCCATCACTTCTGTGATGATTCTTCGCGCTCCGCCGTGGGCTCCGATTATTAATATTATTATTATTGTTGCTGTGTTCACTTCTTACCTCTCGAAAGCTATTGATACTCGTCATCAAGTGGGTGTAATTTACTTGGATTATTCTAAAGCCTTCGATAAGGTTCATATTGACCTTCTTCTCCAGAAACTAGAGATTATGGGATTCCAATTAAATATGCTATCCTGGATGCGCTCCTTTTTAACTGATAGATATTTTATGCTTTATCCTGTAAATAATTTCTGGAAATTTGGTAAAATCAATAGTGGTGTTCCTCAGGGTTCTCCCCTGGGACCGCTGCTATTCAATATCTACTCTGCAGACCTAATAGCTTCTTTACCAACTAATGATGTTCAAATTCTAATGTATGCGGACGATCTTAAAATTTTTTCGTGCATCGACAGTTGGCAAGACTGTATTAAAATGCAAGAAACGTTGGACTCAATTCTCTCCTGGTCTAAATCGAACGGATTAAGTCTTAACTCGAGCAAATCACACGTAGTTTCTTTCTCCAGGAAAGTAACAAATTTTATTTTTGATTACAAGATAGGTCATGATATCATTGGGAAAAAGAATGAAGTTAAAGACTTAGGCATTTTATTTAATTATAACTTATCTTTTACCCCGCATATTGACAACATCATAAGAGATGTCTCCCGTAGAATTGGCCTTTTGAAAAGGCTTAACGCATTTTTCAAAAATCCATCGTAAAGTTATTTATTTCTATTGTAGTTCCTAAAGTTACATATGGTGTGTTAATTTGGTTTACTCATCACACTCAAAACTTTTTACTCCTACAAAAGAAATTTCTTGCATTTTTAAATTTTCTCTCAAAAAAATACAACAAGCATGATCTCAATATGGAATTTATAAATGTGTTTACTCTTTCCAATATCATTGGTAATATTTTTCTTAATGTCCTTAAGAGGATTCTTTCTGGGGCTGTTTGGATGCCCGAGGTTCTGTCATCTATCGGGCTGTCAGTTCCTAGAAAAAGTCGTGATAAGTGTCTTACTTTAATAACTCCTAGTACGAGGACAAATATTGGTGAGATTACTCCTTAGTATAAACTTGTTACTTTGTATAATAAAAACCTTTCTCATAAAGATGTAGACATTTTTAATGACCCAACCAATTCTATTTTTAAGATTTTAAATATCTGATTTTGATTTATTTGTTCCGAAATGTAATCTTTTTCTTTTGATTTCTTCCCCCGCTTGGGTTTTACCACCTGTAGGGGCAGTTTGTATTTGCTTGTACATTCTGATCTGATTAAATTATTATTATTATTATTATTATTATTATTATTATTATTGTTTGGGGAAGCCAAACTCGGATCAAGTCCGGAAGCGAATCCCAGAGGCGGACCCTAAAGAGGGCCAACCCAAGGGACTCAAATGCGAGGGATGGAAAGTTATGCACTCGTGGGAGTATTGATGTTTGGTGTAGGAATTTCCTTACTATGTGACAGGTGTTTAGAATTGTGGCTTTCTGTAAGGTTTTGTATAAGTGTGGGTTTAAACTTAGTGTTGACAGGCTTTTGTGTAGCGAGTGTGGCATAACCCCAGTGTCAGAAAGAATGATAGGAACAATGTGAACTCTGTTAACTCCAAAGGCGTTTTATTTCATGTGCAAGATCCGTATATTTAGTGATTTTGTCAGTGTATGTCTTTTGTAATTTGTGTTGGGGATGGAGATATCAATTATGTAAATCACTTTGTTTTGCTTATCTACTAGTGTATTGTCTGGTCTGTTATGTGGGATAGTTTTGTCAGTCATTATAGCTCTGTCAAAATATAGTTTATGTGTGGTGTTCTCTAAGCCAGTGTTCGGGGATATATTTATAGTAAGGAGTGTGAATGACCCTTAGCTTGTGTATCTTAGCTAGATGTTGATGTATGGTGTTGGCTATCTGGTTATGTCAGCGTAAATAATCTGTCTGCGTGAGTATTTTGCGACTGGATATGACGTGTTGGATGGTTTCCTCTGCGATATGGCATTTCCTGCAAGACCCGTCAGTCGAATCTTTGATAATATGATTTCTGTAGCTTTTAGTGTTAATAAGCTGGTCTTGTATGGCAATCATGGTTCATGAGCCATGATTGAAGTTTAGTGCATGTTGTAGGAATGTTATGGGTGTTCTGCATGCTGCTCAGATTCAGAGGTGTGTATTTTGTATCAGCCATGCAGACTGCTTTGTGTAATGGTGATGTGTGTTGTTTAGAGTGAAAGAATTCTCTGAGTGACTGAGTCTGTTTCTGGTGTAGATCTGTTATGTCAATAAGACCTCTACCTCTGAATGAGGCAGGGTGAGTCTTTCAATAGCTGCGTGTGGATGGTGCTTTGTAAGCAGTTTACGTTGTTTCCTTTCAAGTCCCTCAAGATCTGTGTGTCCACTGTATGACTCCAAAGGAGTAGGAGAGTATTGGCGTGGCATAAGCATTGATGGCCTTGATTATATAATTGGAATTTAAATGCGTTTTAAGTATTGTCTCTAGCCTATGAAGATATTGTTTAGTGAGTGTATTCTTTATGTGTTGTGCTCCAGAAGCTTGGCTTGCTTAAATCCTAGATATTTGTTAAATTCTTCAATTTCCATAGCAGTAATGTGATCTGGTTCATCTAATGTGAAGCCCCCTTCCCTGAGTACTCCATTTTCAATGTGAATGGTTTGCATTTGTCCAACCTTTTCAAAAGACAAGGTTGTATGTATGTCTTTTGAAAAGGTTTGTGTAATATCAAGCAATTGGTGCAATTGTGTTTGTGTGGAGGCGTAGATTTTCATGTCGTCCATGTAGAGTAAGTGTGAAAGCGTGTAGTGGCAGCTTTTATTATGTTTAATTGTGTAGCCGTAAGTTGTGCTGTTCAGTCTGTTTGAAAGTGCATTTAGTGCAAGGCAAAACCAGAGTGGGCTCAGTGAGTCACCCTGGAAGATGGCCCAGTTTATCTGCATTTTGTCAGTCGTGATGGTTTCACTGTTGAGTGTGAGGTGTAGTGTAATCCTCCAATGCAGCATTGTAATTTCTAAATATGTGATAAGTGTAGGGTTTATTTTATATAATCGTAGTGTATATAAAAGCCATGAGTGTGGGACACCATCAAAGGCCTTTTTGTAATCAATGTAGGCTGCATGGAGGTGTCGATGTTTATTGTGAGTTTGCCGTAGGACCACACTGTCTATCAGGAGTTGCTCCTTACAACCCATGTGATTTCTACGGCATCCCTTTTGTTGCTCAGTGAGAATGTTGTTTGTATAAATTTTGTTTGCGATACAGGCAGTTATTATTTTGTAAAGTGTAGGCAGACATGTGATAGGACTATATTGTGTGGGATCTGTAGTATGTGACTTTGGTACCATGTATGTTATTCCTTGTGTGAGGAAATGTGGCAATGTCTGTGGTGTTTGCAAAGTGTTGGAGATCTGTTTTGCAAGGGCCAGATGCAAACAGGTGAAGCGCTTATACCAGAATTTCTGAATCCTATCTACACCTGGAGCCTTCCAATTGTGAATACGTTTAATGACTTGTGAGAGTTCATCTGCTGTTATGTCAGTATAAGGCATATTTGATAGTGTGGATGCTAATTGCTCCTCTTCCCTGATCCAGCTAGCTTCCCTATTATGTTCAACTGAGACAGACCAAAGAGACGACCAATAATGTTGGAGTGCTGTTTGTGTTGGCAGACCAGTGTTTTGTGTCTGTGTATAATCTTTGTTTAACTGCTTATAGAATGCCTTCTCATTGCTTGCGAATAACTTGTTCTGCTGTTTGCGCTGAGTGCATGTTTTGTATCTCTTCAGGCGTTGTGTTTTTGCAGCTAATTTTTGTTTTAATGTGTCCATATATTCTGTAATGTGTTGATTGTGCTGCTCATGTCTGGTGTGTGTTTTAATCTTCTTAAATAATTGTCTGATGCGTTTGTTCTGCTTTGATGAAGTGTTGTTTTTAGTGTACTGTGTAAGTCAACCTAACTGCTTGCGGATTTCGTCAATCTCAGACTCAATCCGCTTTTGCCATTTAGGTTTCTGTTGGGTGTATAATTTTTGTGTGTTTTTATGGATTGGTTTCCTACCCAGTGTGGATATAACTGTAAGAGCCCCAGCTCTAACTGTGGATATAACTGTAAGTAGGTGTTTGTATTCTAAAGATAGATTTTCTTCAATGTACTGTGGTAAGATATATGTGTTCATGTAAGACAAAATTTCCCCTGTTTTGCTGTTTATGTTTATTTTAGGTAAACCTGGTCTTTGTGTCGGATCTGTTCCCGTGTAAACTGTAAGGTATCTTTGTAGGCTGTCATTTAATGTTTCAATAAGTTTGGTATTCATGTTATGTTGTGGAAGAATATCATGGTGAAGTTCATTGTTGAGTGTGTGTTCTACAAGTTCATTAGTGATGTCAATGTTTGAATCTGTGTGTTGAGTGTCGGTTTGTGTAGGTGGCTCGTGTTCATGTAGCTGTTGTGCAACTTCTTGCTTTATTTTCTGTAGCGTGGGCAAGGGTATTAAATTGTTCATAACAATTGTGCGACGCTGGTCTGCAATGCGTTTGTTCAGTGACTGTGATGTGAGGATATGTCTCTTTGAAAATGTTATATAAGCGTTGTCTGTAAGCTGTAGTGCCAGTTTCCAATTTAGTGACTGCGTAGTAGGCTCGCATGATAAAACAATTTATGTCATTGGTCCATTTCATGCGTTGGCGTGGCTTGCCTGCCTCAGTGGTCGAGGGCAAAGAAGCTCTTGAAACACTAGGGACAGGTTGTGGCATTGCAGTAGCCGAACAGGGGTTGGTGCTGCTTTCGCTACCAGTGGCCCTGGGAGATTGTGGCATATTTTTCGAACGTGTGCCTCTGCCTAACCCACGAGCGCGGACCTTGGTAACCCGGGTGACGTCCGAGCCGGTATCAGATAACGCACTAGCACTAATCATAGTGATCACCAATGAATGGGTAGTCCTGTTAGCCATCTCCATCATCAGCAGGCCCTTGGTTGATGTAATCAGCTCATCAGACCTACTGGGTAATCTGGAACCTCAAGATTAATCTAAGGGTAGAGTACTCAGACCTGTTAACCAGGGCCATATCTCTAAGATGTTGCCCCCCTCGCACCACGCGGACGTAGGACCACACGAGGGTTATTATTATTATTATTATTATTAACCTAAAAATAAAAAATAAAATTAACCTCATCCTTTTGTTTTGATCTGCGCGGTTGATCCTCGTGTTCGCGCTGTTGCTCACAATACCTTGTGACACCGGTCAGAGTTCTCGAGTTCTCATGTGTCTATTTTTCTTAAATCTATTTCAATAAAAATTGAACAATTTGTGTTTAATTTATTATGTTTTTATCACGATAAATATTATTAAACGTTTTTGGTTGTATTTACAACTGATTGTTATAATTTCATATCAGTTTCCCCGTTTTGTTTTGTAAACTACAGTTTCATGTGCATCCTGGAATACGGAGGTTGCAAGGCTCAGTCATCCAATAGAATCTCACTTCACGACGTGCTTTTGTTTACATCTCGCGTAAAGTAAGGCTGGATCGAGTATAGTAGCGTTGACGTTGATCGAGGTATATACGAGGTGTCTTTTTTTAAAGTAAGTATGGTTTTGATATTAAAAAAAACTAGGGCACCTATTTTAGCGCCTTAATTTTTATATGAAAGCCTGGACCTTAATCTACTTTTCAAATAATTTCCAACTATATTAAGGCTATTATCGTATCAAACGACCAGCTTCTGAATTCCTTGCTCAAAGAAAACGGCCGCCTGCTTTGCTAATCATTCCAGTGTTACCCTAAGGCAAAAAACCCCCAAGCAAAACAACTTGCCTATCCCAAAATACATGATTCTTCGGGCTGAAATTATTTGCTTGAATTCATTTTCTTAGGTCATATTTAATGCCTCCAATACATGGACTGTAGTTTTGATTCTGTGGTAATGTGAGCAATCCATGTTTCGTAATCCCATTCGACTGATCACCTCTCGAGAAAAATCAAGGCACTGGCTAAACGATTGGTTTTTGTACAACTCCGTGCTGGAGTGGTTAACAAATCAGGCGCCCGTTTTCTATGAGGATGGAATTCCGAAGCTAGTCTTATCATATTTTAAGTGTCTTAATATAGTTGGAAATTATGGTAGAAAGTAGATTAAGGTCCAGGTTTTCATATAAAAATGAAGGTGTTAAAAACTGCGCTTGCTTTTTTTATATATCAAAACCGTACTTACTTAAAAAGCACGCCTCATATTTACACTGTATCGGATTTCAGGCATCAAAAATATATTGTTGTTTTTTTTACCACAAAGCTATTCCTTCTAAACGCGTATAAATTAGAGAGTTAAAATATTCGTGGCATATCGGATTATAAGTCGATTTTAATCCTCGTAAGTTATTTATTAAGTGAATATTCGTTTTGAGTGCAATTTATGTCTTGAGCTATTAAAATTATATTTTTTGTTCATGCAAAAACAAAAAAAACATTTTAACTGTAAGAAATTAAGTTGTTTAAAGATGAGAATAAGGAAAACTATTTTTTTCAATCTGAAATTATATATTTCATAAAATATGTAAGATTTTCAATAAAATGTTCTTGTCCCAATCCTGGAATGCTTCATAAAATGTGAGGAAAAAATATTAAAAAACAATAATTTAAAAGAAATGTTTTATGCTGATAAGAATAAGATAAAACTAGATATCATTCTACTGTTATTATCGTCTAAAATAAAAATATTTTCGCAAATTAAAATGAAAATTCCTTGTCCTGAAATTTGGCTATCATGAGTGTTACCAGTTCGAAAATTGTAAATAAAAATTGTTTTGCTTCAGCTAATCCTTACCAGAGGGTTCTATGAGGCAAGCTTCATTTAGCAAATCAAAATGGCCGATCAATAAAGCAAAGGTGTTGCATGTGATATTTTACAAGGGAAACATTATCAAATTTCAAGTACGTATCTAAATTTTATGTCATGAGTGTTGTCAATTATAATTATAAAAATTAGCTTTAATGAATCTGCTAATTATAGTAGTAGAATTTCGTATCATTTTTTATCGTAATCTTACTATTTAAAAGCCACATGGTCAGGCCCAGTGGCCAAAACAAATAAGAAATGTCCTGAGTGTTACTGTCAAGAGAGTTACCTTATAATTTTTTTATAAGGTAACCCTCATGACTGCTTGTACTAAGCTCTTATAAAGAATGTATTTGCAATATTTTTTCCTAATAGAAAATAAATACGAGGCTTCAAAATGTTGCAAGTGCAATTAATGCCTGATTTTTTTAAGTGGGTGTAGGCAAAAACCTTTTTTTTTCCCTCCTTTTTTCTGATAGATAATTATTTTGATTTAAAAACTGATATAGAGGGTGATTTACATCGAATGTAAAATACTTAAAGGGGGTATTATAGAGGTTAAGATAAACACAAAACGTCCTATGAACATGGGTTCAAATATGAACGATAACTGAGATATGAACAGAAATAAAAATGCCGCCACCAAGATCAACAAGTTAATAACTCAGGTTCTGTAAAGCCTAGATTAATGCAATTTGGGGGAATAACAAGGTACATAAGACTGTGTACACCGTTAAAATTTGATTGAATTCCAACGAGAAGTTTCCGAGTTACACAGTCAAAATTGTGACAAGTGCTAGTTAGTACTCACAAGTGAACACGTACGTATTATGATGTTGAATGAGTAACTTGGAAACTTCTTGTTAGAATTAGATCAAATTTTAAAGGTATACACAGTCTTATGTACTCTGTTATTCCTCCAAATTTCATTAGTCTAGGCTTTACAGAATCTGAGTTATTATAACTTGTTGATCTTGGTGGCGGCATTTTTATTTCTGTTCATATCTCAGTTATCGTTCATATTTGAACCCATGTTCATAGGACGTTTTGTGTTTATCTTAACCTCTATAATACCCCCTTTAAGTATTTTACATTCGATGTAAATCACCCTGTATTTAAATAATTTCACTTATATTTAATTAAGTTAAATAATTAACTTATATTTAATAATTAATTTTTTCTGTTCAATTAATATAATAATAAATATTTTTTTTAATTATGCAGAATGAGAAAAACTGCAGCAGAAAAATTGAGCGTTACCGAGTAAATTTTAAAATTTTAATTTCTCTAAATTTAAACAAGAAAGAGCTCTGCTGTTTGTATTTTATGATACTAAGAACACGGTGAAGCATAAAAACTGAAAAACGATTATTTTAATATAAAAATTATTTTTCATTTTCTGATCTCAAATTACACCCAAATCGAAAATTCACCCTATTAATATTTCATTGTCCAAATGCAGATACATATACTCCAAATATTATTTGGGATGAATAGTGATGCAACTGACGTATTTTTTATCTTCTGTCGGTGGTTACATGTATTCTAAAAATAACCGTTAAAGAAAAATTAGCTGTAAAGAGAAAGAAATTATTCAATTGGAATTTAATTTTATATTAACAAAATTTTAATAAATATATATTTTTAACTAAATATCCATATAAAGAAATGTAATTTTATTAGTAATTCAGCGGTATATTGTAGCATAATCTTTATGCTAATTAATTATTTCATTGGTGAGCCTAAGTTCACTTTTTCTTAGTTCATCATTTTTTCTTAGACAAAACAAAACTTTTCTGAAATCAAAGTTACTATTTCCAGTTCTCAGATCGGGTGTTGGTAAATATTCTTCTAAAGTTTAATAAATGAAAGGTCTTAAGAGAATTTTTTCACGCCAAACCTCAGATGTTGGTATTATTGATGAAAATAGGAAAGAAAATTCCACAGCCTGGGATCGAACCAGGAACTTTCTGCTCACCGTGCAGATGCGCCAAACAATTGCGCCACCGTGGACATGGAAGCATTACGCTATCTACATGTCTTTAGGGCCGGTTGGAGCAGTACCCAGTTCGCGGGCTGGGACTATCTTTCCTACTGGCGTATAATCACGGCGGCGCATCTGCACGGTGAGCAGAAGGTTCTTGGTTCGATCCCAGGATGTGGAATTTTCTTTCCTATTTTTTATCAATAAAATATTCTTCTGCATAACCTAAGTGGTGAAGTTATTTCGAAAATCACTTTGAATATACCGATTGATGTCTATAAGTACGTACAAGCAAGCCCACCGAAATTTAGGCCCACATATATTTTATTTATGTTATCAATACAGAAATTAACTAAATGAACATTATTTAAATAGAGCTACTATCTTATAGATGCTAGATTCAAAATAGTTGCTTGTACAATAAAAACGGTTCAACTACGCTTTGCTATTTTTGATACTTAGTGACTACTTAAAGCTGGAAAAAAACCCTGTAAAATTTTAAATGATTATATATTTTTCATGAGTTATGCCTAACGACGCCCTTAAAAATTACATATGACGACGTTAGGAATTTCAATAAAAATTCCATTATCAATTCTACTTTCTAACTCGTCGAATTCTTTCTCCGCCTCTGTTTGCATATGAATTATTTATTCTAGAATTCTCGTCCGTAACCTTGTCTTCTTTTGAGTCTGGGAGAACTTCTTCACAATGTTTGCCTTCAAATTTCTTTAACCGAGAGTGTCCCATAAGAACCTCTCGACAAAACTCAAACACACACACACACACACACACACACACACACACACACACACACAAAAACATACAATGGGGAATGGGGAAGAGAGAGACCATGTTTTCGGCATTCCTCCATAACATTATAGTTGCCGCTAACGGGGAAAGCATATAATTACAATTTAAACATACAGGGAGAACAGAATAAGCAAAAAATAATAATTACAATTTTGATTTTATGTAAAAATGGGTATGATGTCTGCTTTCGTTGTATTATAAGATAAAATTTTTGCTACTGAGTAGATGATGCAATTGTAATTTATGCTTGCGACAACATTCAGCCAGAAGATTTCGAACACTGAGTGGCAATGGCAATACAGCAATCGGAATTCAGGAAACATTTGTTTTAAAGTTACAAATTATCAGTAGTAAATACCAAATTTTATATTTTAAAAAAAAGTCTCTCTTTAATTTTTTAATAATGAAGGATAAATCTGTTTGCGTTGTTTAAAGACTCTTTTAATGTAAAAAAAGGATTATGAGGTCAGTCCGTGACTTCTTTTTTTTCTCTCTCTCTCTCTTTTCCTATTTTTTTGCGATTCCCAGAAAGAATTTCCCTCTTTCTACAATTCAAAGAATGACTCATGGGTTGTTGTAGATAAAAAGCATCCTGTTGGATTTTAGTTAGATTAAAAAGTTCAAAGGGTTGAAATTGTGTGACTTCTAAAATATCAAATTCTTCATCAACCCCATTTTGATATCTCAACTGAAATATCGACACAAAGTTAAACACGTTCTTAAAGTTATCGATGGGATGTAACCAGTTCGATCTCAGGCTATTTACCTTTGTAAGAATGTAATGTTATTATTTAAAATTTAATGTGCAGGAAAATAATTTATCTTGAGCTTTTCCCTGACGGTGCTCTCACTTCGTCTTCCGTTCATTTCCATTTCGGTACAAAGGTCGGAATGCAATGAGGACTTGGTTCGTTGCTTTCGAACGCGGACATTTCCAAAGTAAATGAGCTCCAAAGAAACATTTTTTTTGTGGAATATGTATTAGAAATTTTTTTTTTATTAATATTTGACTTTGAAACTGCAGGAACTTGGATCTTCACAGTTGGATGTTATTTCGGTTGAATACATTTTCGCTAAATTACTTAGGGGAAAAATAATATTCTTTTGATTAATTTTGGATTAACATTTTGTAAATAAATAAAAAACACAACCTGAAATAAAAAGCTAGCATTTTTTTTTTTGAAATTAGAATAGTGGAGCGGGTTTAATTTAAAGTAATGCAAATTCACAAATACTTCTCACGAAACTGCAATTTCCTTTTGCCTTTTGACCTTCCTTTAAGTAATTTTTTTAACATCTTATATTTTTCAAGGCCTTCCTATCAGTGCGTCACCCTAACAACCTTTCCAACAGCTGAATGTCGCGCAATAACTTATTCAACCCGATTTTTCAACGTTGACAAGTCTTAAATACTAATGTCAAGGAGGGGAAAAAATCTTGAAAACGCTTCTAAACGATTGAAGAACACGGAATGTTGACGAATGTTCATGAGTTTCATGTGTAAATGGGATAAAAGGTTATTATTCTCAATGAAATTGGAATAATGCGAGGATTAACAGCTTTTACATAAAGTCCCACATCTTAACGTTTTTCACGTTCGGAGTAAGAAAGTTTAGAGCCGTCATTTATCAATAAATAACAATAAAAAAACAAAATAAAATTTAGAAAGAACGCGATCCGTTTAAATATTTAAAAATAACAACCTTATTTAATTTCGATTATTTAGTAATTCAAAAAAATTCTCAAATTCATTTCTAAAGAAATGGGCATCTATAATAGCAACTTCACTTCAATGTCCTTACATAGCAATTATCAGTATAATTAAATAAATAAGTAAATAAATAAATAATAGTCTTTTTAATAGTTCTGTTATAAGAAAATTTCTATAACAATTTGCAGGATAATGTAATAAGATTTATGTACAATAAACGTATTCACTTGACGTGAGTTCGCTTCATCCTATAAATTTGTTAAAGATGAGTAGCTATTAAAACAATAACGGAACATACTTAAATTATTTCTATAAAGCATAGATTTAAGTCGAGCAAACAAGTTTTTACATGAGACAATACGATTAAAAATGGCCGACTTAAAACGGCGATTCGTGTGCTGTCTGCAAATTCCTTACAGCGAACGTTTTCAGCGAATCACGCAATCTAAATATCTATACATGTATTATTTATATAGAAAATGTTTTTATCGTCTATATTATGTGATTTTTCAACGGCTTTTACACTTCATAATGGGATTCACTGTTACATTATGGGATTTTGACCATAATAATGTACATATTTCGCATCTGAATGTAAGACCATATAATGGCTGTTATATAAGTTCATTTATTCTAGCTTAGGATTGCGTATGGTTAATAAGCAACTAACCGAAAACATACGTGAATTTTCGAGTTTTGATTATCAAAGTAGGAGACACGACAATGAGATTGAAACGAATGGATTGGTGTCACCAGTCAATGACCAGAAATCTTGAGTAGATGATCAGCTGTAACGACGACACCGACGAATATAATCAAAAGACTGCCTTCCTACCGCACGCCCACAGACCCCTTCTAAGATTCTTTGAACCAGGGACCCTCTTTCCCCTTGAATCAGAAATTAATCATAATGAATGGCCGCTAAAAGTAGGAAATCCTTATGATGAGTCTCTGATCTCATGTGGAACTGCCACCCAAGGAAATCTTAAATTGACGCTATAGAGTATGATTGAAGGATAATGTGGGTTTATTTTTTTCTAATGGACTTTAAAAGAGTTGGTAATTTTGTTAATTGATTATATTAATTACTGAATATTCTCCTTTTAAATTGTATTATTGTGAATTAATTAAAGAAATAAAGTATCAAACAAATGATATGGTAGAAATGTTTAATGTGCCTTACGCATTTCAGTATTACACCATCTTCGGAGGCTGATATAGCTACAGAGAGAAAGCTGGCCATGCCAGAATTTATACAGAATGTACAAGATAATAAATGAATTTGATTGGTTGAACAGTTAATTAAAATAAAAAAAATTTAATGATTGACGGATTGCATAAGGGGGAATCGGCGGACCAATTAGAGAACCATTCTGGCGTCAACCGGTCCAGGGTTTCTTGTCAGCTTCAATGAAGAGTTCCAGAATATCGTCTCTTTTGAATGTGGTCTGGTTGTTAAGTAGGACGTTTCGGTCTTTTTGGCGATGCTTCCTTATTTCCACTTCTTCGTGGATTAAGCCTTATTCTTGCCTTTTCATATAATGCTTATGCGTTCTTCCATTGGTAGCGTTTTGTGCTTATGTTTGATTAGGTGCTCAGCATAGGCGGACTTATTGTCTCCATTCATCCATGACCGCCTATGCTGATTAAATCTTTCTTGGAAGGATCTCGTAGTGGATCCTATGTAGTATGCGATGCGGTCTGGACAGGCGAGTTTGTAGACTCCTGCCTGTTTGTATATGTCCTGATCGGTAGCCTTCTTTCTGGGGTTTAGGATGAAATGGTTATTGACTTTTGTCCTGAAGGCGACTCCAAGCCCTTCATCTTTGAAAATCTTGGCCAGTTTGTAGGCTTCAGGACCAAATTAACTAAATGTGATGAAATTCGTTTTCTTTTCTGGTTGGATAGTTGGTTGTTGTATTGATCTTTTGACTTTGTTATGGATTGAGGTGATAATTTTGTCCGGGAAGTCATTTAGTCGGGCTAGTTTGTAGGTGGTAGTTATTTCACTATTTTTGGCGGCTGCTGTGATAGGGTATGTAAGAGCTCTTCTGAAGTCATGTGATAAGGCGGCTGTTTTGTGTTGCGTTGGGTGGTTGGAATCGAATGGGATGATATTCGCTTTGGTGGAGGGCTTCTTAAATATCTCAAACTCTAATTTATGCAATCATGACGTAAAATTATATTTTTGGGAAATATAATCAGCAAAATAAACAAGGGCATTTTCTTCTGGCATAGAAATTATCACTGAATTTAAATCCTCAGCAAAATGCACTGATTGATGCAATGATTGCTGAACATCCAGCATTGTGGATTTTGATTTTAGTTTTACTATCTTGGCCAAACCTAATAAAAATTAATCTACATCATTCTAACAATTTGAATGCTCACTGGTTTTAAGAGAGAATAAAAATAAAAAATAATGAGAAATACAAATACGCTAAATTAATTTATAGTAAGTTTCGTACATTTATAAAAAACAATACTAATAAAAAAATTAGACCCAGAAGTTATTTTTCAATTTAGATCCACATCGTGGAATTTTTTTCTTTTATAGATAGATGTTCAGCCTTTAAACATTGTCGTGTTAAAATCACTTTAAAAAGAGGGATTTCAAAAAATTAATTACAATTTGTCATTTTTAAAATATAGCCATTAAACAAAAAAATTAAATACGAGCTTTATTCAAATTAAACGAGCTTCTATTTTTAAAATTTTGTTTTTTATTGTTTTGATTTTTTAGATTTCCTTTAATAAATTAATCATAAATAAATAAATGTCCTACATATTAGATTACCATGCCTGAAATCCTTGACTCTTTACGAAAATTTTCGAAAAGAAACTTGGTCAGACAATTTTGTTTTTTATTAATAACTGTTTATTTTTAGTATGCAGATACCAAAAAAAAAATAAATAAATAAAACAAATTTGTATGCGCATTTTGCAACGTGCATTGGAAATTTGCAGCCATTGTATTCAACTCTTCTTAAACCTCTCCTCTCTTCTTTGTTAAAAAAGTCACTGGACATGATAGATCATATATTAAAATATAGACCTTAATCCACATTTTTAATCCCTGGTACAGGCTTTATAAGTGTATATTTAATAAGCATATAGCATGTAATCTGCTTTGCTGATTAGATTGTGACCCTGACGGATGCTTGGTGCGCTGCAGTAACTGAGGCCAGTTGCATGACTCATCGAGTTTCCTTCAGCTTAACCTGGGTTGACGCATCTGTGTATTCTTAATCTGTGATCGCCACCTAGGACAATTGCCAATCAACAATAGGGATTATGCATGGATTTTTTTTTTAAAAAAGTAACAATTGTTTTTTATAGAGTTGGACATGCTGAACATGAAAAACATGTTCAAAAACGCTACTAACTTCTAAATATTTATTAAATTTAATTTTAAAAACGCAGAATCCACTCCCTATTTTGTAAACGATTTATTATTCCAAATTTGTGATTGGTTTTCCTCGACTTCAGAATCACATTCAATCGGATTCACATTTCATATCGTCGAACTTTTTTTTACTTAACAGAAAAATTACTATGACGGATCCAGGATATAAAAAAGGTAATCTGAAATTTGCCGACTATCGAAGTATTAATAGTTGCGGACTTTTAGCGACTTAATTAAGACTTAGTTTCGGCCGAAGTTCGATGACTAAAGCTATTTCCTTGGCTTACATTCGCCTTGCTCACTAACAGCTTACAAATATATTTTAATATGCCTGTAAACTTAAAAATGCTGGCAGAAAATGTTTTTATTTTGAAGGAACAATTTTCTTATTTAGTGGTCATGCGATTGACCATGTTGTTTTGTATTTATGCGTTATTACCGACTTCAAAAAAGGAGGCTCTCTGTTTGGCCCATGAAGTCGGTTCATTTTTTTTTAAAAAGTTCTTGTTATATTTACATTGCATTAAATGAAAAAAACCTTACACTTGTAATATGTGATAATTTTCCGCACGAATATTGTAAGCATAATACTTAAAAGTGTATTGCGAATAATTTTTTAGATATATTTAAAGAAAGAAATAAGAAAAAAAAAGGTAATTTAAAACCGATGAAGTTTATTTATTATTTTTATTAACATTTAAAAATAAAATTTAATTTAAAGCGGATACTGAAATATATTTTTGTGTAGAATACAGTCCCGAAAGTTTGTTTTATTTTAAATCTTAATAAAAAGTTTACTTTTGTTTTTCATATTGTACTTCATATTGTGTAAATTGAAAATTATGAAATTTTGAAAAAACTTTTAAGTTGTGAAATTGTAAATTTTAATGAATATAGTACTGAATGAAATAAATTTATAAATTAAAAAAAATGTGTATTTAATGGAGATTCTAAAATGGAGTATTAATTAAGGGTTTTCCCACAATAAACGAGATATTGCTGGTTAAAATCGAAAGGGATAAATTGTGATGAAATGACAGAAAATTCAAATTAGTTAAATTCGCAATGTCTCGTTTATTGTGAAAAAACCATTTTAGAATCTCCATAAAATGCACATTTTTTAAATTAGTAAATTTATTTCATTAAGTACATTTTTTAAGGATTTTTATCATTTTCGAAAAAATGATAAAATTCTTAATATCACAGAAACGGTGAGGTTTTTACTAAGGTCATATTTTAATATTTAGGTTATGACATATTTTTTTATAAGTCATAACCCCGGCTATTGTCCCTCAAATTTTCGTTCACTCATTGCGGATACCCTGTATATGTTTCAGTTTGAACTGTTAATAACTTTTATATAGATATAAAAGAGATGGGTGGCTACTAAAGAAGCTAGAATTGAATAATCTATCCCCGTGATTAAATCATGACCCGTACATAATTTAATTATATAATTTAAAGAATTGTACAATCCAATGAACCCCAATTTACCACATGAACTAACCAATGAACTGTTATCATTGTATGAAGTTATAACATAAAAACAGAGTGAATA
>JAHWFO010089755.1:410054-452399 GCA_023313115.1 Rhysida immarginata | reverse complement strand
TTTATTTTCTTTAATAATATTTTCTTTTTTTAAATTTACCTCAACATTTTCGTCACTAAATCTCTCTATTACTCTCTACGTGAAAGAATTTTATTTTTCATATTTTGCATTGTAATTTGAAATTTCAAATTTTCAGTTTAAAACTTCGTTCAAAATATGAAGTAAAACATTCTAATTAAATTAGAGCTCTAGTCTGGAGCTTTTGGGTGGCAATTGTCCTAGGTGGCAATTATCCTCGGTGGCAATTGTCCGGGTGGCAATTGTCCGGATACCACACTCAATCACCAAAATTCATGGCACACCCCTCAAATCAGTTTCCCAGTCCGTAATGAGACAGATCCCGCTGCTTCCATTCTCGGAGAGTAGGTTCACAGGACTCCTTGATATACAATCATTGTAAGCAAAATTAGCTGCAGAATTGGCAGCACGCCGAGAGCTATCCGTATTTGAACGAGGGATGATTGTTGGGGTCAGACAAATGGGTGTCTCAATATCAGATATAGCAAACGACCTGCAATTTTTTCGCACAACCGTTGCAAGGGTCTATCGAGAGTACACCCAAAAAGAGATTACAGCCCATGTCGGACAGCGGACGGACTGACCACGCCTCACTGATGCCAGAGGTGTTCGCCGGGTCACCCGGCTTGCAAATGCTAACCGAAGGGCGACAGCGGGCCAAATCACCAAGCGGTACAACCAGGGACGTCCCACAACTGTGTCCGTGACGACAATTCGGCGAACCTTGGCAGCTGCAGGGTTTGGGAGGAGGAGGCCATGACGGGTGCCACTCTTGACAGCTGCACATCGTCGGCACCGCCTAGCCTGGGCCAACCAAGATCGACATTGAACCGCTGAGAACTAGCGATGGATTGCCCGGTCCAAAGAGTGACGTTTTCAGCTGTATCGGACCGAATGTCGTGTCTGTGTCTGACGAAGTCATGAACCCAGAATGTCAGGTGGGGACCACTCAGGCAGGTGGAGACTCCATACTTGTCTGGGGTGTTTTCTCGTGGTATGTAATGGGTCCAATGTTGCATCTGACATCCACTCTGCGTACTACTTCCTACGTCGATCTGCTTGGGGATCACCTGCACCCCTTCATGAACTATTTTTAACTCGCGGGCGACGGCATCTTCCAGCAAGATAATGCGCTCCCAAACACGGCCCTTGTTACACGGCGTGGCTGGAGGAACATGCTACCGACTTCACGACAATGATTTGGCCTCCACGTTCCCCAGAGATTGCAAGGCCATTAAACATTTGTGAGACGTCATCGAAGGATCTGTCTGGTCGTCACCAACACAACTGTTAAATGCAGCATCGTTATGGAGTGCAGTGGAGGAGGCATGGCTTGCAGTGCCTGTGGATGTGTTCCGGGAACACTTGGACATGTGAAATGGTCTGGTTTTGTTTTTTTTTATTGTTTACCATTTAGCAGTTGTTCGAATTTTGTTTATTTTTGTCTGAGTGATTATTAGACATTACTTTTCATTTAATTAAATGTGCAAAATCATGTGTATAGTGCATCGTTGTTTTTTATGAGTAATTTGTTTGGTTTTATAATTTCTGGACGCACCTTATATCTTTCATTTTACCTTTCAGTGTGTTTAGTTGGCACATTTCTTCTCAATCCATACTAGTTCACCTATTAAAGTTTTCGTTGTTGGATGAAATGAAATAAGAAAATTTTGCTGGGAAGTTGTTATTAAATCGAATATACGTATTGAATAAACTGCGATTTCCTTTGTTAAAAAAAAGACTCCGAATGAGGAAATTATATAAGCTTCGCTACAGTCAACGCATTTCCTGTTTGTTAAAGTCACCTTAAAGAAAAATTTAAATAAAACCCGTTTAAAAGGTATTACATATTGCACGCAGTTATTTACGATTTCATTTGTTCGCCATATCGCAAAGATCACATGAATATATTTAAAAAAGTTTTCCACTATTACTAATAAAGGAAATACTCGTATTTACAATATTTAACAAAAATTTTTAACTATTCAATTATCAAATCCTAAGCAAGTGGAATGTTGTGATTAAACGACCGCTAAAGTCTGATTTATATATTGGAAGTTCAAGTACATAATCGAAATGACATGTTTTTAGTCATTTCATCACAAAACATATTAGAGTTCTTCAGTTAGCGTAAAAACGATATTTCACTTGTCGACAGAATGTGAACAGAATGCAATATTAGAGAGAGAGTCACAAAAGCTAAGCGTTGTGGTTGAATACACCGTATTTATTCATCTGGTGGAAAACGTGTGTATGGGTTGTTTACCTTTGCGTTCTATTTGATTTGTAGCTTGTTTGCGTTGCTGAGGCCAAATGGGGGGACTGGAGCATATAAATACGTGACGGAGCGGAATTTGAATCAGCTATCTTTACACAAATTAAAGAAAAAAAAATAATTTCTTTTAACATCGTTTGTAAGTTACGTAAGAACAGTCAATATTCGAAGTACGCTTTCAGTAGCTAATAAATAATATTTGCGATGTAATATTTTTTATTTCAGAAAAACTATAACTAGAATCTCCAATTTCATTATTTTAAGTTTTTTCTTTTGTTTGGTGATTTCCAAAAAACCCCGATGATGCTACTAAAAATTCCTACCTATTAATGTTTATTTTTTCCTATTTTCATACGCCCCTTTGCTCAATTCCAACTGGCTTCCGGTTGGCAAGGAAAGTAATCAGTTCTAATTACAACGCCATCTCCTCATCTCTCTGCCTGTTTAACTATCCACACGTGGTCCCCATCAGTGGTGATTTTTTTTCCCTGCTTCTCCACAGACACAACATCGTTTTCCTTGCTAGAATAAGGAGTTTGGTCAAGAGGGTCGTAAGTTTTGCGCAAAGAATTATTTGTGTGCAGAATTCTTTAATAAATTTTCAAAATGACAACTAGTGTTAAGATGTATCACTTTCTTAAGCCGATAAAACCCGACTTATAAATGAAGAAATAAATTATAAACAAAAAAGTTAGTTTGTGCTGTATTAAAAGAAGGAGTGTCACGAGCAGTCGCGACAGAAGCTGAAGCGAGAGGAGAAGGTGAAATCGAAATTCAGTCCAACACTGAGAGCTTTAGCGCGGCGCCATCTATTGAAGGAGAATGTTCGCATACAAAGCGTTTTATTAGAAATAGAAGCGCTTGCAGGAAGCATCGTAAGAAAAAGAAAGGCGCTTTTACCCATCATCTCATCAATATGCTTTGTCTGGATTTTACCCGTGATGCACTTTTTCTATTGTAGTAATGGTGGAGATATCGTTGAAACGTGGAAAGCCTATACAAGTCATAATATAAAACAAATTGCATTCGAGTCGACTATTCTACGTCATTTTTTAATTTATTAATTTATTAATTTCCTTTATAATTTCATTTATCTACAGTTTGATTATCAAGTCAACATACATTTTGGTGAAATCATTAACGAATTTCATTTATTTGCACACCCAAACACACCCAAAGTGAATGTGTGGATGGGAGTTACACAGTCAAGGGTCTATGGGCCCTTCATGTTTGCCCAGGGGCTTATCAACGGTACCGTGTACCTCGACATGTTGGAGCAATTCCTGGAGCCACAGTTGCGAGATGAAGGATTTAGGATACCGTTGTGTTCCAACAGGATGGGGTACAAACCCATTTGGCCAACATCGTTGGGACTATCTGAATCGCGCATTCCCAGGCAGATGGATTGGTCAGGGCTTGCCAAGACTGTGGGCTCTACAGTCCCCAGATTTGACCCCCATGGATTTCTTTGCGTGGGGTTTTATCAAGTTCAAAGTGTACCAGGTCAGGATTACGCACCATTGCACAGCTGAAACAACGGATTACAGCCGCGGTGGACGACATTGGACAGTGTTGCGCAATGTTTTCCGGGCCACGGTGGAACACTGGGAGCTGTGCCCTGATGTGCAAGTGTGACACATTGAAATTTACTAAGAATGTATCCTGGTATGATATCTGGTTGATGCATACTGCAATTGCTGCAATAAAACGGAGTTTTCACCAAAATGTATAGTGACTTTATAATCACCTTGTATTTAAAAGAAAAAACGAAAATAGAAACCAAATATAAATAAGAAAACAACGAAAGCGGATGTTTCATGGAATAGCTAAGCGATTTACTTCCTTTTAACGTCTATTGGCTGGCGTTACGTCGCCCACGTGAAAGACAGGCCCTGGCGCGGAAAAGTCACTTGACCATCTTAATCGAGTAACAATGTAACCTTCATTGTTTCCAACAAGCGAAAAATTGCTGATTATTAAAATCCAAGATAGAAACAATGAAGGTTACATTCAGTGGCGGCAGTTTCGTAGCCAATGAAATAAACTCTTTAACTACGCCAATAAGCTCAATAATGGGCAATAATGTATTAGTTATTCCGTGCTTCAATGACGAATGCAATAGCTATCCACCTTTTCAATTTGGCAATACATTCTATACTTATTAAAGTAAAATAATGCCATTCTGTTTGTGTAATACTTTAATCTAAAACAAATTGCCTATTGAATTATTGAATCTTTATAATCGCCTTTTAATTAATCATGGCAATAATACGTTAACGAGGTGTTTTTTAAGTTAAGTTGCTTCTTGGACGATACTCACACTTTACTTCATTTCTTACTTTTGCGTTGTAATATTTCATTAAAGTATTATTTAGTTAATATTGACACTATTCGAATGCATAGTTTACCATAATGATGTGAACAATTATTGCCAAACTTTGATTTCCTCAAGGTATGAAGTCCGTTACAGAGCAAGGTATGAAGAACGAACTTTGATTATCCTCCATCTTTTTTACTCCTTTAGAAAAACAATTCTTAAAAAAAATAATAACTAATCAGTGGCAAAACGCTTCTTTCAACGGACGAAAGAGTTTCAGTCCATCCGCTAGGGGTTTGGCGATTTTGCGCCACTCAACGGTATATCACTGAAACTAGGTTAGTTTCGCTTCCATGTATTAGTTATTCCGTGGTTAAAGTAAGGAGAGCGAGCTTCGCGAGCGCGAGGAAATGGCGTTTCCTCCGACAGTCTGCAATTCCGAATGTCTTTCTACCAACAGAGGAAGGAAATACAAGTTCCCACGACATACAAAGGAAGGCAGCACGCAGGCTGAACTTTGTAATATTGACTGTAACGATTATTGCAATTTTTCGCCCGTTGTAGAAGCAGATAGTGTGCTCAACGAGATCCCTGGAGCGAACGACGCCATAGAAGACGTGCAAGCTAACGAGGGAGCAATCCAACAGGATTTGTCAGCTCTGATTATGTACGTAGAGCTTCGTAGCAACTCCGAGGGAACGAGTATAGCGATTCTCAATGGGGGCTGTTGGTGTTTCGAGCAGAGACCTATTACAAGTGTCAGCGGGAATATTAGGCCAATATTCTGTCTCCAGTCGTCAGCACAATATTTTCGTTCTTCTATCAACACAGCAAGTGAGTTCCGAGCCTTGGTGTGGATACAAGACGTTCCAAGTTGTTACTTCGAACAAATGGTGGTTGTCAACAGCAGCGTTGAGAATACTAGAGCCCCAGACGAGCCTGTATCCGTAGTTATGCCCTGGGGGCTTACAGCATTCGCCAGCGGGGATTTGGGAGCAGTGTTTCCTCACATAGAAGGTAAGCTCGCCAATTTCTCCTCTCAGTTCGTAAATGCTATTCTCTTAAATTTTCCCTGCCATCATGCATAAACTGCGTAGTCATTATTGCGTAACTAATATCAAGACAATTATATCTGTGACGTCTATTTGTTCAAGGATTCTAACCTGTTGTTCTTCTTATGTTTTATTAGAAAAATCCAGTCTGGTGAATCCTGAAACGCACTAGCGTAGCCCCTTTCTGTTTGCGGTACGGTTTTCCATTCCAGAGGAATTTCTACCCGAAGGATAGAATTCAGGAAGAACCAGTAATGTTAAAAGAAAGTTTGCTTTTGGGGTAATTATTCTATTTATCATTTTTGCATCATTGTAGTCCAAGGACTATTGTAGCAAACAATTTGCAGTGTTACATTTATTAGCTATAGGTACAGTCATGGACAAAAAAAACGCTCCCTCACTCTATGCTGCTATATTTTTAAATGAGCGTTTAAAATAGGATGGTATGATTTTATTGGTTAAAAATTTAGATAATTTTCTGACTGATCTAAACGATATCAGACACCTAGTGGCAAAGTAGTAAACGCTCATTTAAAAATATAGTAGCACAGTGTGAGGGAGCGTTTTTTTTTGTCCATGACTGTACGTTAATTGCAATGTCTCTTAATTAGCATAATTACTTCTCTACTAGGGTTTACTTATTTACCCTTGCTGTGCATTAGCAGACAATTGTGTCGCTAAGTAGTTTGGCCAGCGAAGCAAAAACACTTTACGGTCCCCTCGTATCAGAGGGAACCCCTTACATTTATTCTATGTAATCATTGTTGTTCTTATTTCATCTATCTTCAATCTATACACAGTATAAATCTAAGTCACTTCCCCGGTGTATGTGCTCGATAACCTTAAGAACTACTGCATCGATTTTTATGAAACAAGTTTTGTTTGTTTAGTTTTTGTTTATGTAAAAACTTTGTAGGCTAGGTATTAATTCATAAAAATTGGTTTTATATTAAATTATTTACGTTAATTGCTCTCAAAATGCGTCAACATGGCTGCTCATCATATGGTGATCGGCGATCGAAACGCTTAGCGCCATCTCTTGAGCAAACAAACAAACATAAGCTAATTCTACTTCATCTTAATAGCTGAGTAAATTTGCAAGAACATTGTTTCTCACATGGCCAACTGTATGTTGCCTGTTCTAGAGTTAGCGATCCTAGAAATTTTATACATTTGCAGTAAAGATGCAACAACATTAAATGTCGTTTATAAGGAAGTACTCAAGACTTAGGTGTAGTCCAAAAACTTCCATTAATATTTTGACATTAAATAAAGGTTTTTTAAAATTTACCTATACTGTAACTCCACAACAAAATATTTCAATAAACTAATTCAATAAAAAAATAAAAAATATATAACACAAAAAAATTCAAAAGAACTCAATGAAATACGTAATATTTTTGCGATAGGCTGCCATGCTTTTTTCTCCTCTAACAGCTGTGTAAACAGAAACTATGCGAAGCGAAACCGAACGTTTTCGGTATTGTTCACTTAAGAATCCAGAGGGCGTCACTGAAAAAAAACTCACGCACGACTCATAGGAGTTGTCCATCCTGTTTCTTTCATGGATGGCAAAACATGTGCCGAATTTGTCTAAGGATTTTACATCAAATATTAAAAGTTTATTAAAAGGTTTGTATATTTTTATTTGGTCTATTTCTGTAGCCTATCTCTAATTATTCGAAATTAAACCTGTAGTCTATTTAATTATTCGAAAATAAAGTATTCGATACGCTGTAGGCTTAAGCCTACGACCGTTCTCATACGAAGGCTTTTTCTATACAGGTTGGAAAATCCCATGTTAAGAGCTTTGGACATTTTTTTCTCTGGCCGACAGAGCGGCGCTGAGAACACTGTAGTGGGGAGAAATTCAATCGCTCATTATGGATTAATATAAGTTTTCTACTTACCGACTAAACTTTTCCTCAAGTATTTTAAGATGAAAAATAATAATAATGGAGAACTAGAATTATCTATATAATAATTTAAAATGTCGATTTGTTGGATAACGGTATAATTAAATCCGTTTACATAAATTATTATCAATTTATTGTCATCGGTATCGGTAGCTCAATGGTTACCTGATCGCCTCTGATGCCCGAGGACGCAGGTTCGATCCCGACTGAGGATGACGAAGATTTTTAGGGGGGAACTTCTGAGATCACGCACTTTCTTCGGAAGGGAAGTAAAGCCGTTGGTCCTGTGATCAATTTATTGTGACATTTCTCCAGAATATCACAAAACGATGTTTAAAAATGATTAAATTAAAGTCCACTATTATTACATAAACATCATAAAATTTAAGCAATGATCAGAAAAACTTACTACATAATATAAAAATTCTTTGATTGAAAAAATTTACCCCGATATTTCTAATATTCAGTCCAAGTCTTTGGGATGGTTCCAAGAGAGGACTATATTAACACCACGTAACGATTCTGCTAACCTAATAAACTTAAAAATAATGAACAAAGTTGAAGGAAATGTAAAACAGTATTGTTCCATCAACACAGTTTTACAAACTGAAAATGCAGTACATTACCCTGTGGAATTTTTAAACTCATTACAACCTTCTGGTTTTCCACTTCATTTATTACAACTTAAAATTGGTGTTCCTCTAATGTTACTTAGAAATTTAAATTCTCCAACACTTTGTAATGGAACAAGGTTAATTGTGAAATCACTAAAAGATAATGTGATAGAAGGTTCAATTATTACTGGAAGTGGTTTTGGTGAAACAGTTTTAATTCCAAGAGTCCCTTTAATACCTACAGACTTACCTTTTCAGTTCAAACGCATTCAATTTCCAGTTAAACTTTGCTTTGCCATAACAATTAACAAATCTCAAGGCCAAACATTGAAAGTAGCTGGAGTAAATTTGCAAGAAGATTGTTTCTCACATGGCCAACTGTATGTTGCCTGTTCTAGAGTTAGCGATCCTAGAAATTTATACATTTGCAGTAAAGATGCAACAACATTAAATGTCGTTTATAAGGAAGTACTCAAGACTTAGGTGTAGTCCAAAAACTTCCATTAATTTTTTGACATTAAATAAATGTTTTTTTTAAATTTACCTATACTGTATTTTTATTTCATGATTTAAAAAGCCCAGGCAACGCCGGGCGCGGGTTTGCTAATAGAGTATAAGGATGTCATCGACATAACGGTAGTAGGCGATGATGCTAGTATTATTAAGGAGGGGGTAACATAAGTTAGTTCTAAGCGTTGTAAGTAAACTTCTGACAAGAAGCTGCTAAGTGGGAATACGAGGGGAGATCAAAAAGTAAGTTGCACTTCCACGGTATGGCCATTTATTATACCACCTATACAAAAGCAACACGGCTATAGCAGCATACAATGTAGGTTCACTTTTCCACATAGTCCCCAAGAGACCCTAAACATTTAACTTTTCGATTCCGGATGCATAGGAATCTCCTCCAGCGTTTCGTCCCCTGTGATGATTCGCCGCAGAAACTCGTTGCCCTCTGCGGAATACCGTTGCAAAAATGCCAGAGAGGATTCGAAACGTTGTCCCTGGTGAGCATCGGTTAAAACACGTGGGACACAGCTTACGATAACCAAGGTCCCCGTGAACAATGGAGAACACACTGCCATACGAAATGTTCAGCATGCTGGCAATTTCCACCAGTTTTATGCGCCGATTCTCTCTAATGATCACATCCACACGGTCAACATTTGCAATGGTACGGTACGTTGCGGGCTTGCCTACGCGAACTTCGTCTGTGATATCCGTTGGTCCTGCTTCAAATTGTTGACACCACTTTACAATTCCTTGCCGGGAAATTGCACGCTCTCCATATACAGCAGTGATTTCACAATGAATGTCCGTGCAATTCACCCGTTTGGCCCATAGAAATCGGATTGCTGCTCGCACCTCAAGTTTGGAGTGGACATCCAGTTGACGCGCCAATGCTTTTAGCCCGCTAGTCATAGAAAACACGACGAGAAACCACAGCAACCGTCCTATCCGACTTCTGCGCAGTTAATGTCCCTTTCTCCGCTTTGCCGAAGATTGCGACACACAGACTTTTTGATCTCCCCTCGTAGAAGGAATTGTTATAGGAGAAGTAGTTCTGTGAGAGGGAATTAGTTAAAGTGAGAGAGATAGGGACATTGTACGTGTTAGGAAGAATTTTGAGGTTAAAAAGGAAGGTGGAGAGGGATTTAGCAACTAGGTGTGCGGGGACGGGTGAGTAGTTAACGACGGGACGAATGGGCATGGGTTTGTGGATTTTGATGAGGACATTAAGATTAGAGGCTCGGGGGCTGGGGGGCTGGGAGGGATAAGGTAGCATAGGTGTTTGAAGCGGGGGGACTTATTGATAACGGAAATGATGGATGATTGGAATTTGGTGGTAGGGTCGGAAGGGAGGGTGACAAAATTATTTGCTGAGATAAAGTCGATGACTTTATCGTTGTATACAGATCGGTAAATAATCACAGTACTAACAAATACGTGACTGACAAATACTTAGTGTACATATTCCTTAGGTTGAGAGAGAAAGAAGAATAGAATCTAATATAGGACTTTATTATCAATGATTCATATGAGAAATTCGAAAAATACGAAAATAAGAATTCAAAAAAACTCCTAAAACGTGAAAGCACTTAAGTTTTTATGAAATGTAGATAATCATGAAACTGCTGAGAGGAAATCATGAAGCTATTTCGAGCGAAATTAACACAGAGATGCGGCGGATGGGGGGGGCCCCCCACAAAGGCTGATCAAAATGAAATTAGTTTCTGTCAGTTCTTTTACACAGGAGTTTTTTGTTTATCTGTATTATAAACGACATGCTACATAAAACAGGTTTCCGTAGGGTAATTGTTGTTTTTCCTTGTCGAGCTAATAGAATCCGTGAATAATTGTTTTTTCGTCGCATCGTTTATCATATTTCCGTAAAGCGTGATTTTTTTTTTCATCTACGCAAGAAAATTAATAACCGCAGGCAAAAAAACAAGTCTCACAAATAAGCTGAGAGAGATTAATAATAGATTTATTATTTTTTCGAATATCTCAGAATTAAAATTTGCTTAAGTAGTTTTCATCACAACTCCAGATGTTCTCGTTGATGTTTAAAACCAAGAAGCAGGAAGTATTTTTCTGCTGGTTGTATGGGTGTGCAGGCGTGGGTATGGAGCAGCTGTGGTAGGAAAATATGGCTCAAATAAAAATGAACACAAGAAATAATATACAGGCAAATAATCGAAATAATATACAGGCAACATACAGCATAAATATAGGTTTATTATCATAGAGGCTAACAGATTACCAAGACGAAAAGAGAAAGAGAAAAAGGATAGGAAAAAAAGAAAAAAAAAAAAAAAACTTCTTTTTTTCAAGAAATAAATTTTCTTTTTTCTGTAAACGGTAAGTGTTGTTGAAATTGAGGGAAGCTCTAGGTCCAAACCAAGTAAAAGCAAGAAAATGAGAGAGGGAAAATGATGATTTAAATGAACTTAGAAGATTAAATAAATAAACAATGACAATTTAAAAATAGTAGACAGGTCGAGTTAGATTGAATGTTTCTGACAACTCAACCGGAAAACGATATTTATAAGTAACCGTGACTGTAGAGGGAAAAACAAAAACAAAGTAGAAAAAAAGGCAATCTCGTATTTAAAGAAGCTGATGGATATTTAAGAACTCTAAGTTCATATGAAGCTGTAAAAATTTTTTCCTTTAAAATGGAAAATGAGTTACCATGTGAATATACAACCCCCACCCCCCGTTATTTGGAGTTAAACAAAATCATAACACATTTTAACTATTTTAAGGCCCAATTTATTATGGCATCAAATTCAGAATACTGTAAAAATTTAGTTTCACACTGACAAACATCTTGCATTCGATACATAATTAGCTAACTGCTAATTATATCGAAATTCGAATATTAAATGGGTTTTATATTTATAATATACTGTCCGTTTCAAAAGTTTGGGATATCCTAAGTTTAATGCGTTCTTATCAAATTAAGAAAAATCACACAACCATATTTACCAAAACAATTAATGAAATATATTTACCTTCATTACAGTCATCTCTTAGAAAGTATGAAAACAAAATATTCAATGGAAAAAAAAAATTTTTAAATTAGTCTTTTTAAAATACTTGTTTCAAAAGTTTGGTATAACTTATTTTATCTCTTTGTAAAGTCACCATTTGCTTTAATAACAACCTTAATTCTTTTCGGCCTGCTATAAATAAGATCAGAGCAAGGTTTCTGGAAAATATTTTTCCCCAACATATTTGATGCATTCAATGAGATCATTTTTGCTTCTTATGCAATGTTTCTGGATTCTGTTCTTCATAATTGGTCATACATTTTCGATTCGATTCATATCAGGCCAAATCAGGACATTTATTCAAAACTTAGATAAATACACGGGATAAATTCATTAAGAGTACAGCATGTCTAAATTAATAAAACTTATACAACTGTTTGTCCGAAAACGCACATTGGAAAGCAAACAGAATAACTTTTACTGCTAAGCACGGGGAAGTTAATCAAAAACAAAAAGACAAAGCAGAATAATTTTCTGCTCTGTGCGGAAAGCAAAGCGAAAAACAAAGCAGAATAATGTATTGCTCTGTGCGAAAAAACAAAGCGAGTTGCTTCAAGTTTTATTGGAATCTGTAACCTTAACAACAAAGATGGCTACAATTGCGAGCAACGAAGACAAGCTTCAAAGCATGAAGACTTTGGAACTGCAACCTCGAAGGAAGACAATTGCAGTTGCAAATGAGAAACATCAAAATATGATGATTGCGATGAACTACAATCTCGAAGAACGACCACTGTAGTTACGAGCGAGAAAAAAGCAGACATGGAGATACCAATGACTGCGCGAGACTGCGACTTAAAAGCCAACTGCAGTGTGAATTAGCGAAAAAAGCAGACATTGAAGAACGGACTGCGCGAGCCTGCAACTTAAAAGGTTTTCAGCAGTGAATTAGCAAAAAAATGCAGACATTAAAGTATGATAACTGCAAAAGACTGCAATTTCAGAATACGAAGATTGCAGTTGCGAGCGAGCGATTGCAACACCAATGTATGATGACTGCAAAACTGCAACCTTAAACCAGTGGCTTATCCCTAACGAGGCCTTTTCTCGTAGGGCGGTTAATGCGGAGACATGCGAAGAAAGGTATTCAATAGAGGAGCGGAGTGGGTATTCATCAAGATGATGATCAAAAAGAATACTTTCTTGCAAGCGGAGCGGGGTACATCAAGTCGATGTTTAAAAGGTAGCGGAGCGGTGCACATAAAGAAAATGTAGAAAGCGGAGCGGGTACGTCAAGAAGATGTAGACAAATTGGCAGAATAAATAATTCTGACATTATTCAGAACAAGATTATGTAAAAAGGGTTTTATCAAACCAAGCTTTTATAATGCTTTATTTAGTGGCAACAATAAAGCTTAATTTTGCAACAATAAACAATAGATACATTTACCTCTCGCCATAACGAAATGTCCAATTGTTACAACAATCAATTCGTAGTAATGAGTTAGTACCATTAGAACACGAACCAATGAACCGATTTGAAAATTTTTTTCTTTATCATAAATTGTCATCGATTCTGCATAAGTGTGTCAAATTGCAGCTCCCTAGCTTGTCGGAAAGTTGGTTTAATATTGATTACAAGATTTGACCTAAACAAACTAACACAGCAAACTTATAAAAAGCTTTTCTTCTTCTTCTTCAGTCGAACGAGCGAGAGAAGAGAAGCAGGGTCAACTCGCGCTGGCTTTATGAGACTTTTCCCCAACCTGGCCCAGTTAGCTAATTTATCTGCAAGTTCATTTCCATATATATCTTTGTGGCTAGGGACCCAGAGGAAATTTACGCGGAAACCATATGAGAACAGTTCTTGAATTAAGGCTATCAGATAGCCGAGTAGGTCTCTGAAAAAACCATTTGCATTTATCGATGGCACCTTGGATGGAAGAGAGAGCACTTCTAGAATCCGATATGACTAAATAATTTGCAGGAGGCTGGAAGAAATCGCCACAAGAGCTTTATGGATGGAAATAAGCTCGAGCTGAAAAGAACTGGTAGCAGGGGAGATTTTTTGTGCAGTAATTACTCCTCCTCTCCTAAAAACACCAATTCCTCCGATAGGATCAGATGGAGCTAGTGAAGCATCCGTGAAATATCTAGTGTACCCCGAGAAGGTACTCTGCAGGAACGAGTTAAAGAGATCGTTGCGCATAAACGGAGATGGGCCCTCCCTTAGGAATACATACCACCCCAGATTTATCATGCGAAAAAGAGACACCATTAGACCGACCCCAATCAGAAATGAGATCACAGGATTCTTGGAGCTTGGCTCGAATCTCCGGAATAGTTTTGGCAGAGACCCAGAGGGCCATGTCGTCAGCAAATATGCTTCTACCAATTTCCGCCGAGACGTTGGAAAAAGCATCAGCAGCAAAGATATTGAAAAGTGTGGGGCTAAGAATAGAACCCTGAGGAAGACCATTACACTGTTCTGTCCACACAATCCCACCTGGGTACTTTATTCCCACTCGCCTTTTTTTTTAGAAATGACATGATCCAAATAACAAGCCTCCTCGGGGTGTGGATGCTGACTAGTTTATTGTAGAGGACTTCCAAAGGAACCGAATCGAAAGCCTTACTAATGTCCAGAAAGATGATTCCAATATGTTCTCCACTCTCCTGGGCCAAGAAGATGTCGTCGACTAATTTAATTACAGAGTGGATGTGGCTACGGCCCTTTCGGAAGCCAAGACTATATTCCGGAAGGGCAGCATTTACCTCAAGGAAGTGCTGAAGCCTGCTATTGACTAGCCGCTCCAAGATTTTAACAAGACACGAGGTCAGAGCGATTGGCCTGTAACTAGAGGGTGCTGATGGAGACTTGCTGGGTTTCAGAACTGGATGAATGATGGAAGTCTTCCAGCTAGATGGAATAATGCCTGAAGTCCAGGAGGCGTTGAACGCTTTCAAGAGGAGAAAGAGCTGACCATCCCCCAGTTGCTTGAAGGTGGAATTTAATAAGCCATCCGGCCCCGGGGCCGAGAACTTGGACCTAAAAGCCGCTTTTAGGGAAGCCTCAGAAAACAACTGTTCCCATGGTAAGATGTGAGTTGCGGAGAGATAATAGCTAGGCAAAGGTTTAGGCCAAGGTAGAAGTACGTCCGGCTTCGAGCCTACAGCAAGACGTAAAATTGCCGATGCAGAAGCCTTAGGATCGAGTAAGGAACCTCCACTGTGAATCAGTGGAGGAGAGGAGGAGGGGCGCTTTTGAAATACTCTCAAGACTCTCCAGACATTGCTCTCCGAATTACAGGTAATTGATGACTTCCAATACGCCCGTCTAGATTTTTTAAGTAGTCGCTTACACTTCGCCTTCATTTTCTTTAAAGCCAGCCAGCATACCAAACACCGACACTTAAGGAATTCCCTCCTTGCTTTATTACGGAGCCAAGTGGCTACTTCGCAGTCAGGAGACCACCAGCACGGTCTAATGGGAAGCGAAGACTTTGAACGCTTACTTTTAAGCAATCGCGCTTGAAATATTTGCAGGAGATTTTGGATGTCCAGATGTCCAAGTGGGTTTAAATCTGGAGAAGAGGGAGCCTCATTAGGCACAGCCGACCACCAAGAAGAGCAGGAGGAAACTTTTGGAAGACAAGATGAAGAAGGAGAGCTTGCTACACAGGGATTTAAAAAGATTCGAAAGCGAAGAGGTTGATGATCACTTCCAAACGATCCCGGGATAGTTTCCAAGTGAGTCTGAAAGGGAAAATCCGAAGAAGTTATGGCAATGTCCAGATTTGAAGAAGACCAGTGCAATCTGTCAGATTGATAAGTATGATCAGCTGTGTAGTGCACAGTGAAGTTTTTACTAATTAGAATTTCTTCCAAGTAGTTGCCATTGGGATTGTATCCATCACAACCCCAGAGCGGGTTCTTGGCGTTAAAATCCCCAATGGCATGAAAGGAGGGTCTAGCAAGTCCATTAAAACAGACCAACGCTCTCTCTTTAAATAACCCGGCACATATATACAGTAAATGTGAATCCATATTCCCTGGAGATAGACCACTAAGTCAATGATAGCTACCTCTTCAAGATGTTTTAAATAATTAGTAAAGTGGGGAATTTGGTGATCAATGGAGACTAAATTGCCTCCTCCGTATTTTTCTCTACTATTTGTATATGTTTGCGATCGGGGAAAACCAATAGTCCTGTCCGGATGTAAGAAAGTTTCACACAATGTAAATATTTGGGCTTTTTGTCTGAGTAGATTGGCGTCCTCCCAATTGGCTATCAGGCCCCTGACGTTCCAGTGGAGGACATCAAGGTGCTTATTGGGTAATGACGCCATCATGAGGGAGGGGGGAGAGCATATCACTCCACCATCCAGAAACATCGTTTAACCACTTGGGGGAGTGGGCCGAGTGTGAAGCCATAATTTGAAATACGTCCCCAATACATTTAAGGCTGTCCTGAGCAGCAGGAAGATCCGCAAGTGTCGAAATAAATCGTTTTAGGCAGTTGCCTACTAGCTGATCCACCGTATGGTTGCCCAGACTAGTCAGTTTGGTACTACCACAGGTTAAGGAGTCATTATTAACGTGAGAAGAGTTACCACCACCCTGGGGTCCCTCTGAGAAGGGGGATAACTGAGACCAGGGTATCTGGGAGAGAAGGTAGTCATAACGAGGTGAGTTAACATTCTGGGACGAGACATTTTGAGTATTCTGAGACAAGACGTTTTGAGCGTTTTGAGACGAGACGTTTTGAGCGTTTTGAGACGAGACGTTTTGAGTATTCTGAGACAGGACATTTTGGGATGGAGAGTCATTGAACGACGGTGACGAAAGAATTGGAGAGTGATAGGAAAAGATTGGTGAGAGACTATCTCGACCACATGTCGAGCAGGTAACGCCTGAGAGGGTATTGCAATTGATCATGTCGTTGTTTAAAGCCAGGGGATCAGCCGCATTTGGTGATTGCGAGGGGCTAAATCCTGCTTGGGAACACTGACGGGGTGGATAGTTCAGGTTTTTTGGAGTCGGGTTCACATTAGTTACGGCAGCGAAGGACCTGTGATTTGGGGCGTCACTACCTAATTCCATGTCCGTAAGTCGTTTTGCTTCATAGTAAGAAACATATAAATCAATCATTTTAGTGCGGATAAGAGCCTCATATCTAAATTTTCTACACCCCTTGTAGTAAGAAGAGTGATCGCCACTGCAGTTAGCGCAGAGTAATGAAGGAGAAGTGCAGTCGTTCCTGGTATGATCTGGTGACAAGCACTTAGAACAGGACGGGGAGCCCTTACATCTTGCTTTCGTGTGACCCAGCTTATGGCAGACTATGCATTGCATAGGCCTGGGAGGAGGACGAGTGACGGGAAACGACTCATGTTCGAACTTAATTTTTTCAGGCGGACTGGGGGAGTTGAAGTACAGGAGAACCTACCCGTAGCGGGCACCGTCATAAGAGGGGCTAAAATGTTTGATGTCAGTGATGATGTCACCCTTGTCAGCATGGGCTTGGAGGTTTTCCAGGGTAACAGACCGCCGTATCCCAAAGACAAAACCCACAGAAGAGGTTAAAAACTTCGGGACTTCAAAATCCAAGGTAAAAATGCCAATGTCAGAAAATTTTAGGCAAGAGAGGGCCTGGGTCTTGGAGGAAAACTTAACGAGAAATTTTCCCGAGCTTAATTTAGATACCGTATGAGAAGAATCAATGAGAGAAGCAAGAGTTTTGCGAAGGAGGCCCGGGAAAATGGATTCGTCAGGGTCGTTGCTAGCTTCTCCAGAACGCTGTCGCAGATTAGAAAGGGGCATCTTTTCACTAGAGCAAGATACTGACACAATTAACCACGGGCGAGCAGCCAACTCTAGCTGGGACTGAAGCTCACTCCGTAGGGACTCTTGGTCTTGAGAGGTTTGCATGGGTTGAGCGTCTTTGGATGAACTCAGCACCTTTTGATGATCCGGCGCAGACCCAGGAGGTGTAAGAGATCCAGCAGGCTTAGATTTTGACAGGTGACTAATACTTTCAGAAGCATCTTCTTGATTGGAAACATCATTAGACGAGCCTTTTTTGTTTACGTTATTTTTCTTGTTTCTTTTCTTGTGCTTTTCAGTAGTACACAGAGGGGAAGAAAGGTTTTCAGCGGAATTTCCAGCCGAACCATAGGATTTAGTCATACGATCATTACACTTCCCCGACGAGGAAAAGTCAATTTTGAGTTTTTTACATCTCTCCGCCCTATCTACGGAGAATGATCGTCGGCCGCGGAGGGGGGCCGGAGGGTCCCCCATCCCGGCAGCGGCAGCACAACAAGCCGCAGCGGCGTCAGCACACAATCGAACAGCAGTAAAGAGGCAGGAGTAAAGAAAAAGGAAGGTAGGCAAGCGAGAACTCTATTTTCTTTTATTTTAATAAACTTTAGGTATCAAGATTACTGTTAAATAACAAATAGAAATACTGATAGTAAAACTTTACCTCTATTAGCCGAGAAAAGGAGAATTAACGCGACCAGTACAAAGAGCAGCTAGACGTGCTACGCGCTCGCCGCCATCTTTTTTCAAAAAGCTTTTAAAAAGGAACAGAAGATAACGAAAAATTACAGCAAGATGACAATAAAACTCTATGCTATGGTAACGTGGCACGAGAGATGAGCAGTGGGCATTGTTACTCGGTAACAATGTCCAAAGCAAGAGCTTGCGGCGTCAACAGAGACAATCAGTATTTTTCCTTTTGTTGGAAACAATGAAGGTTGGATTGTTGCTAGCACCCAGCTGGTCAGGTGATTTTTTCGCTTCCATGCCTTGTCATCTCGTTGGCCTCGTATAATAATGTATGACGTTTCACTGAGCAGGCTTTCTTTCTAGGCTCGAGCACTACCAGAACGACGTACCAATGATTTATCTTTTCCATGTTCAGGCGCTGCCTTCCTGAAACTACCAGGCCTGAACATGAAACGATAGGACATTGTTACCTCGTTCTGGTGGTGCTACTACAGAAGTAAGTTCAACGTCACAATCTTAGTGCTTCAACATTACATTATTGACGTCATGTTCAGGTCTGGTATTTTCTAGGAGATCGTGATTCAGGCCTGCTAGTTTCTAGAATGCCATGTCTTAGCTCGACTGTGTCAGCTATTCAGGGTTTCAAGTCTATTGTACGTTCTCTAACAGTAACCGTTAAGAATACCAAGAGAATGCCATGTCATATAACAATCGATTCGTAGTGAAGAGTCAACCATGAATAAAATGTTACTTTCTGTTTTTCTTTTAAGAATTGTTGACATGAACACGCGCATACGAAGATCGCTTTGTCGAGACACGATTACTCCAGTGAATAAATAACAAAAGGAAAAACACTGATTGTTAACATCCAAGATGGAGACAATGATTGTTGGATTGTTGCTAGCACTCAGTTGGTCAAGTGAATTTTCCGCTTCCAGGCCTTGTTATCTCGTTGGCCTCGCGGCAAAGGGTACAGCAAAAGTTTTACATTCATTGTTAGTTCAAACAACAACGTAACCTTTATTTTCTGGGAATAATTATGCTCATCAATTTCGTCTAGTGGGAGTATTTGTTAAGGCACACTCTCATGATGCTGCGGAGTCCAAATTTTTGAGCCATGGTTCAAGACATTATTTCTGATCACATTGATGAACATTTGTAGTTTCAAATCACTAATTCATTGGCCATCACGCCAACTATCTTTCACCACTTGAGTTTTTCTTTTGGGGCTATCTCATGGAAAAAGTTTATGCTACACAACTGAACTCACGACAGGATCTGCAACAGCGGTTTCAGGAAGCATTCTTGTCATTTTGAAACGCGAAAATGAGTTTATCAACAATAGCAATGGATTGCTGTTGCGCATAATTATTCTTGTGTAAGATTATTAAATTCTACTCATTTCAATTGATAGCATTAAAAATTGCGATTGAGGTCATTAACTACTTGAATTTATTAACTTTATTGGAAATGTGTCTAATTATGAAACCCATTTCTTTTATCGTCATGCACGTCCCAACTTCTTTCACAAAATATCTTCCACCACAAGTTGTGTAAAGTTTGATTAGCATTTTTTACGGTAGACAGATATAATATACCTGTATAATAGTGCATTTGCGATTTTACTTTCATTCAAGAGATTCTTAATTTCACGATACATTGAACTGTGCACACAGATAAAAACCAGTCATGTCTTTTATTGATTGACAAGATTTTATCAATTTGCGCGGTAAATAGTTTCAAGTTCAATTAATATTGTTGCAAAGCTGGTACATTCAAATTGTTTGGTGGTGACGAACTCACATGTTCTCCTTTATTTATAGTTTAAAAAAAATTGTTGCTCAGACAACAATGGTCAGTTACCTTCGAAGGAGTAAGTGCCGCAGATTATCGTTCTGCGATAATCTACCCTCTGTACAAGATAAGATAACTTTTCAGTTCCGGCGTGTGCTTCAAGCCAGGGCCAACAAAAATGCAAAACTATTTCCGTGACGAACTCACATGTTCTCCTTTGTTTATAGTTTGATAACAGAAGCCTCCTCAGATCGAGAATGCTAAATTACACCGTGTCTCTAATATTAATTGTTCAGCTATGTAAATGGCTGTAGGAATATCAGTTAATTTGCTGTTTCAATGATTATTCTTTAAAATGCTTGACAGTGATTTTGTTAACACGGAAGAACATTGCGAACACGATTGTAAAATGAATTTCAAAATAAATTGGAAAGGCCAAAATGTTACGTTTAATCTAAACTTTTATAGAGAGAAAAAAAGCTCGGAAGTTAAAATGAGCACTTATTAATTCCGATTTTTTCGTGCAAATTCCGGATGATGACATTCATCGTGATTTGAGAAACTGCCTCTGTCTAGCAGATTTAGTCTTCCGAGTAAGTTTCAATATAATTTTTCACATTAATTGCTTTCTATATTCAAAAGGCCTTCAAATTATACTGATCATATGAATTTATCAACCGAAAAAATATTCACTTTTTTTCACGCAAAAGTATTGAGTTTTTCTGAAAACAATTCTTCTTAGCCTCCATTTATGCTGCATTGCAATTCACTATTTCAAAATTCCTTCGGACTTGTCGTTAATGAGAACATGCGGAAGACAAAAACAGGGGCCGCCTTCTATTTTCTTCCTATGTCTGATTTTCTTTAACTTTATGAAATTCAGATTTCGATTTGGAAATATTCTTAGAACCCAGGAGATGGATAAATTTCATCTGACGAATGTAAAAATTGGTGTGTAACTCTTTCTATGAAATGAGAGGCTGAGATGTAAAGGGGTACACGTGACATTTTTGTTTAAAAAAAAAAAGAAAATACTAATATTGGTACATGAATTCATTATGTAATGAAAAGTACATAAAACACACAAAAACCAGTATAAAGCACTCCAAACATTGCAACATAAATCGATTCAGCCTGAATTCTACACTTGGGACGGTCTTTCTCAAGTTTCGCTTACTAAAAACTAAAGGTATGTGTTTAAAACTCCAAAATTAATCTTTCAAATCCTACCATATTTTGTTCAGCTAAATTTGGAAAACCTTCCAAGCGCTTAGTTGTAAATTGAGTTGTATTTTTATAACTTGTATGCTATCACTAGTATTTAAGTGCACACCAAATTTAAACATGATGGTTTAACCACTGCAGTACACACTTGTTCCTTTTGAAAAAAAATTTTTTAATTACTATTCAATATAAATTTTTTATAACATATCTTATTAATTATGAATGAATTGAAAATTTATTCAGCCAAGACTCTATTCAGACATTTGGATTTTCAATTCAAAATTTGTTACACTTTTTTTTTTTGCACATTTTTAGAAATCTTCAATAAAACGAGACACACTGGAATATTTTTGTCACTTGAATCGAAAAGCTTAGTATACACTGAGTGGCCAAATTATTATGACCACCTGACAGTTTTAGGCAAATGAGCTATTGCGTCACAGCGCTGCCGCTAGAGGGCTAGATAGCAATAAAAAGGGAATGCAGGTGAGGTGAACCATCAGTTGCACTGTTTTTTGCGACGATATGGGCAAAAAACGTGATTAAACTGAGTTTGAACGCGGGATGATCGTCGGCGCGCGCAGTGTCGGAACCAGTATCAGCAAAACAGCTGAACTTGTGAAGTGTTCAAGAGCATCAATTATTAATGTTTACAGAGAGCGGACTACCAAGCAAAAAACCGGCTCTCAATGTGAAGCGTGTGGTCGTCACAGGCTCCTCAATGCTGGAGCTGAAAGGAGATGGGCCAGAGTTGTCCAGGGCGACAGAAGAGCAACAGTGCGGCAAATAGCGGCAAGTCTTAATCAAGGACAAACTGTGACCGTCTCTGAACGAACTGTTCGCCGCTCATTACACCGTTTAGGCTATGGAAGCCGACGATCAATTCGAAAGCCTCTACTGTCAGCCTTGAACAAGAGCAGACGTCTCCAGTTCGTCAAGGAGCACAAGGATTGGACCTAGATGACTGGAAAAGGGTCATGTGGTCCGATGAGTCACGATTTCAAATGCATCATGCAGATGGCAGGGTTAGAATATGGAGAAAACAACACGAAAGCATGGACCCCACCTGCATCGCCACAACACTTCAAGCTGGTGGCGGCAGTATTATGGTTTGGGGGATGTTTTCTTGCATGGTTTAGGTCCTTTGATTCCTCTGCACGGACGTGTGCGTGCCCAAGATTATTTAAGTATTTTCGTAGATCCAGTACATCCCGTTATGTTAATGGTGTACTCTGACGGGGATGGATACTTCCAGCAGGACAATGCTTCTTGTCATAAGGCTGGCATCGTCCTCAGATGGTTCGAAGAACATGCCGGAGAGTTTACCTTGCTTCGTTGGCCTGCATAATCGCCAGATCTCAATCCCATTGAGAATTTATAGGATGAGATCGAACGGGCCATCAGGCAGCGGGATCCAGCGCCATCAAATCTGCAGGAATTGGAAGGTGCAGTTCTTCAGAGTTGGTCTCAAATTCTTCCTACAACCTACCAACATCTCATAGAATCCATACCCTGAAGAATGCAAGCAGTAATAACAGCGAAAGGTGGCCCAACGCTGTATTAAGGGGATGTGTTGAGGATTTTGATGAGCCTACAAGTTAAGAACTTGGATTTCAATTTCGATTTCGTTTTGGAACTTTCGGTTTCTATCATGAACCTTCGCTTTAGGAACTGCTAGTATCAAATATCACTTTTACTTTTGGTTTTGAATCTCTTTGTTCTCTTTGTGTTAAGCTGTCATGGAAGAATGTTATGTAGTCTTATAGTGTTCAATAAATTGTTACCTGTTTGTGAATATTGGATTGTTATCATTGAATATCTGGAAATATGGAAACTAGAATGAATTCGCAAACATTTGGTGCCGAAACCCGGGAACATTAAATTGGAACTGTAAGTAAATTTGTTGAAACTATAATTTGAACTCAACGTTGAAGCGATAATGTCAGTTGAACATTGAACTCTAATATAAAACTGGAACCGTGAAATTTATTGACGTTATTCAACATAAAACTCTGTCAAACACATTGAAATCACTGAAATCATAAATTTCTTCACTTTATGATAAATTAAAAGTGAAACATGTCTGAAATGGAAGTCGCATTGAGCAAATGTAAAAGAAAACGTACGAGTTTACGTACATCTATCACAAAGATATGTACGACAGCGGAAGAGAAACTATCATTGACGCCTACTCCATATGATGAAATAGAAGAATTATTGGCACAGCTAATAAATAAGGAAGAACCGATAGTGATGACCTTGATGAAGAATACACAACCGTAGAGACTTATCAAAATAGAATCGTGACATGGAGAACTAGATTATTACGTGCTTTAAAGAAAGAAACTACAATCAACAGTTTAAATCACACCCGCTCGACCCAAGAAAACGTCACCAGCTCATCTCAACAACCTGATCAGGTAAGCAATCTCTTACCTATAATTCCTCATATACGTTTACCGCGCATAGACTTAACTAAATTTAATGGAAATATATTAGAATGGGCTAAATTTTGGACACAGTTTAAAGCCAGCATTCATGAAAATGATCAAATAACAAAAACGGATAAGTTCATATACTTAAAAACATTGTTCACTAATGATGCTGCTGATGCGACGGCTGTACTGGCTATTTCAGATGCCAATTATGACGTTGCAATTGACATATTAACAAAACGATTTGGAAAAAAAGAAATATTAGTGAATGCGCATATGGCTGAATTAATAGCGCTCAGACAAGTGAAAAAAATGAGTGATGTTAAAGCGCTAAGAAAACTTTATAATACTTGTGAATTACATATTCGGAGCCTAGCTAATCTTGGGATTAACACTGAATCATATGGTACTATATTATGTCCAATAGTAATGCAAGCGATACCAGAAGAAGCTATTGTTCAGTTTAGTAGAGACAGAGATGATGAGCAACAGTGGGATGTCAATGTTAAACTCAAATTTTTAGAAAAGGAAATTACTAGCCGAGAACGAGCTAGTCGAGTAATGAAATTGAATACGTTACAAAATAACAACGAGGAAACATTGAAAAGGGGAAAAATGATTACAAATCAGAATAAAACTTCAAAGGAACAACGATTCACAGCTTCTGCCTTGATGATTACTACTAAACAGTGCATCTTTTGTACCAGTGAAGAACATGAGTGGTATGAATGCCCTAAAACCGATAAAGAAAAGATAGAAACATTTAAAAAAGCTGGCAGGTGTTTTAATTGCTCCTCTAAAGTTCATTTATCACGTGATTGCCAATCTCCAAAGAGACAGTGTACAAAATGTAAGCGTAAGCATAGTGGTCTCTTCAGTTGCAAATTAATTAGTAAAGAAGAAAATAAGAACTCCACTCAATCTGAAAATCAGGAAACAACAGTCAACGTGATTATACCTAGCGAAGAGATCAATCCAGGCAATGTGCTATTACAAGTAGTAGAAGGTGAAATTGTAGCCAGAGAAGAAAGATTAATAGTATAGTGCTTATTTGACACAGGAAGTCAGCGCACTTTTTTGTCAGAAGAAGTAAGTAATCACCTGCAATTAGAATATATTGGAACAGAAACTTTATCAATTTACACCTTTGGTAAAAACGAACCACAAATCAAAACGTTGAAAAGGGTTAAGGTGAATTTGCAATGTGTAATTGAACCCTATGAAATCATTGAAATAATAGCATTAGAAATTCCTCAGTCTGTGAACGTTGTCCCCGAAAGACCCACTAAAGAGCTACAATTAGCATTAGAAATGACAGACCTTCATCTTTCTTGTTGGAAAACTACAAAAACAGGAATTCAACACCCTAGTCTACTGATAGGGAGTGACTGTTATTGGCGATTGACTACAGGCACAATTAAAAGAATCAATGACAAGTTCGTGGCCATTGAAACAAAGTTGGGATGGTGTCTGTCAGGACCGCTTAATACTGGACTAAGAAATCAAACTGCCCAGGTGAATCTTATTAGATCAGCAGATGAATTGGAAACCCGTTTGAAGATGTTCTGGGATATAGAACATATTGGAATCGTTGACTTGTGTCCAAGTACCAGTCAAGAAGAAGATCAGGCAATGAAACAATTTGAAGAAAGTATTAACTGGAATGGAGAGCGATACGAAGTTCGCCTTCCCTGGAAGAAGGACCCATGTACTCTTCAAAATAATTACAAAATAGCCAAAGCTAGATTAAAATCTTTAACTAACAAATTCCTTCGTGATCCACTGTTATACGAAGAATATGAAAGAGTTATTCAATGCCAGCTAAAAGATGGAATTGTAGAAAAAGTTGAAGATATCGAAGCGGAAAAGAGTCCCGTATTTTATCTTCCACACCGAGCTGTTGTACGTGAAAACCATGAAAGTACAAAATTACGAATCGTGTTTGATGCTTCGGCACATGAACCGAAAGCGGCATCTTTAAATGACATGTTGTGTACTGGACCAAACTTGTTACCCAATCTGATGGAAATATTAATGAAATTCCGCGAAGGAAAAATTGCATTAGTTGCAGATGTAGTAAAAGCCTTTCATCAGATCTCACTGAATCCAATAGATATAGATGTAACACGTTTTTTGTGGCCAGAGAATCTATTTGACAAAATAGAATCAAAAATTCAAATTTACAGAATGACAAGAGTACTGTTCGGAGCAAGACCCAGTCCTTTTCTTTTGGCTGCAACCATACGTTACCATTTAAAACAATTTGAAAACCAATATCCGGAGACATGTAAACATCTGAATTCTTTATATGTTGATGATCTTGTAACTAGCACTGCAACCGATGAAACTGCAACTGTTTTATATGAAGAAACAAAATGTATACTACTGAAAGCTTCTATGTTATTAAAGAAATGGAGAACCAATTCAGATACACTTCAAAGGAAAATCAATGAAGATGACAGTTCCAGTAGCGAGATCGTAGAAGTTCTAGGTCTTACCTGGGACACTAAACAAGATGTTATTGGACTGAAACCAGTATATGAACAAACCAGCCATACTAAACGAGGAATACTAAGCGTAATTGCTAATGTTTATGATCCATTAGGAATGGCAGGACCATTTATAGTTAAATCTAAATTGCTGTTACAAGAGTTATGGAAATCTGGACTTGATTGGGATGAACAGCTTCCCAAAGAAATATTAACCGCATAGGAACGCTGGAAACAAGAACTAATATAGTTACCTGCTTTTAGAATGAATAGACATCTACATTTAGATGAGAAAAATTCCGAAATACACATATTTTGCGATGCCAGTGTGTCCACATATGGTGCTGTGGTTTATGTAAAATACCAGAAAGATTCAGGAGCATTCCAAACTGCATTTGTTATGTCGAAAGTTCGAATAGCTCCAATCAAAAAATTGACTTTACCACGACTAGAGCTCATGGGAGCCCTGATGGCAGCACGCCTTTCAAAGACTTTGAAAAGCTATTTACCGGACAAAGTTATCAGATTTTGGTGTGATAGCACTATCACACTGTGTTGGATAAAGAGTTCTTCAGCCAAATGGAAACCATTTGTGGCAAATAGGGTGATCGAAATTCAAAATCTTACCGACCCCATGCAGTGGAACCACTGTGGTGGAATAGATAATCCAGCAGCCTATCTAACAAGAGCAAAATCTCTAGAAACATTGATTGATGACAAACTATGGTGGAATGGCCCCTCATGGCTCCAAGAGACTTCTGATAAGCAAGCTTACTTCGACACAAACGAAGATGTTGAAGAGGAAAATTTTGTTACAGTTAATGTTCTTCTCAACACAGAACCATTATTAGATGTCATAAGATATGGTAATATGTACAAGTTAGTACGTGTAACTGCGTGGATCTTTCGAGCCATCAATAATTACAAAGGTGCGAAAGTGATTGGACCACTTACAGTACACGAATTGCAAAGAGCAGAATTATATTGGGTGAAAGTAATACAACAGAATACATACAGAAATGAAATTGTAGCGTTGAAAGAAAATAAGCCAATACCTTCAAAGTCTTCTATAATCAGTTTGAACCCGTTTTTAGACGAAAACGAGATCTTACGAGTAGGAGGACGTTTGCAGGCAGCCGAATTACAAGAGTTTCAACGTCATCCCATGATCTTACCACCAGATGATTATGTCAGCAAACTAATAATTGAACAACAACATCGATTAATATTGCACGCAGGAATAACTGAAACGATGACACAAATAAGAAGTGGATATTGGATCCCTAGATTACGTCAATGTGTCAAGAAATATATAAAAGGCTGTTTAGCATGTCAAAAACAAAGATTGAAACCAACTTCCGAGATTATGGCCCCTCTACCTGCTAATAGAGTAACACCGTCGTCCCCGTTTGAAACCTGTGGAATAGATTTTGCTGGGCCATTATTTTTGAAAAATCATCAAAAGAGTTACATAGTTCTGTTTACTTGTGCTACTACACATGCCATTCATTTAGAACTTGTTCTGAATTTGACCACAGAAGAGTTTATAATAGCTTTGAGAAGATTTATAGGAAGACGAGGTGTCCCAAAAATAATTTGTTCAGATAATGCTCGCACATTCAAACGAGCTGATAAAGAACTGAAATATCTCTTTTCTTCCGTCAATAAGCAATGCATACAAAATTTTTGTGTTCATTGGCAAATAAACTGGTCATTAATTGTGGATAGAGCACCTTGGTGGGGTGGCTATTGGGAGAGAATGATTCGTAGTATAAAAACATGTTTGAAAAAACTTTTGGGAAAAGCATTCTTAACTCAAGTTGAAATGGAAACTGTATTGATTGAAGTAGAAGCTACTGTAAATTCCAGACCTATAACTTGTGAAACGAGCGAGGATACTATTGAGCCACTAACTCCATCTCATTTGCTTATAGGAAGACGGATTTCTGACCTTCCTTTGTTTAATTATAATAAAATTGATGATACTAATATTTGTTCTTTTGAGTTTTCTCGTAGGTGGAAATATCGCCAGCGGTTGATCAAGCTATGGTGGCGTCGTTGGACTAATGAATATTTGCTAACTTTGAGAAATTTTCATCACCTAAAGACCAGAAATTCTTCAACACCTTTGAAGGTCGGTAATGTTGTCATGATATGTGAAGAAGGATTACCAAAACAAACGTGGAAGATGGCTCGCATTCACGAACTTTTTCCTGGACGGGACAACAAAATACGTTCCGTTATGTTGACACTTCCAGACGGAAGACGCATGAAACGAGCTATTCAACGTATCTGTCCTTTGGAATTGACAGATTAACTGTCAATTTCCGGGGGGAGTGCGTTGAGGATTTTGATGAGCCTACAAGTTAAGAACTTGGATTTCAATTTCGATTTCGTTTTGGAACTTTCGGTTTCTATCATGAACCTTCGCTTTAGGAACTGATAGTATCAAATATCACTTTTACTTTTGGTTTTGAATCTCTTTGTTCTCTTTGTGTTAAGCTGTCATGGAAGAATGTTATGTAGTCTTATAGTGTTCAATAAATTGTTACCTGTTTGTGAATATTGGATTGTTATATACAATCGACTCTTTTATTTTACTTAATTTTTAATTAACTTTGGTCCTTCTTATTTCATGGAATCGACAAAAACGAAAAAATCAATAATGAGACGAGAAAAACCGAGAATTCAGGTGAATTATTGATTTTTTCTTCGTAATTTCTCAGCACAATGAAGTTTTCAAATGTTGTGTGAAAAGAAATTTTTAAATTACAGTATTATAAAGTACTGGTTCATCTTGTAAAATCATTAATGTTCACACAGCTATATGCATAAACTTTTTAGTAGCAGCCTGGGATCATTTCTTTTACGGATTTTTTATTGGAATTTTAGTAGATTTAATATTTGTGATTTTTAAATAGTAGTCTCCCTTTAATGATTTGGTGGTTTGAAAATCTTTGTAGATCCTTATTTTCTAATTCTTGCTGTATATTCCTTTATTTCGCTTACGGACAGCAAAAAAGATGAAGCTGTGCGTCCCGAAGACAATATTCATAAAAGTTCGTTTTGTTTTCCTCCAGAGTGATTAGGAGAACGATATTTTTCTTCTTTCGACCGTGGAACGTCGCCTGGTTGGAAGGTAATGAAAGTGAAAATAATAAAAAAAAATCACTCATTTGTTTCGTTGCAGCTCGATGGAAAGAAAAGGAAGAGGAGGAAAAACACGTAGATAAGAGAAGAGCAAAACCCACCCGCCCAGAACCACCGTCACAATAGAACTACCAGAAAGGAAAAGTGTTTCCTTTTTTTTCTTTTTACTTTCCTTCCCATCCACATTTAAAATTTAAATCCAAACTCACCTTCCGGATTGAGTCTTGTCCAAACTGATTTCTATGCATCAGGTGGCTTGAAGAATCTCATTGGAAAGGAGTAAAAAAGCCGACATAAATAATGTTAGAATTAATCAAGACAACTGGTCATATATATCTAATATACGAGAAGGAAATGCAGTTGTTTCGGATGCAAATTATTAAAAAGAACTTGGAAAAACATTTTCCTTCCCTTCGGCATATTAATATTAAAAAATAAGAAATATTTAGGCAACCATCAAATTTTTACTTCATAGTCTATTATTCAAAAAAAATTTGTACAGTAACTCTGTCTTTCTGTGTGTGGCAACAATGAACTAACTCAACAATGATCTGCCTTAATAATAATTAGCTAATTGATGACAATACTAAAAACAATATTGAAAGTATTGTTAAAGTCCAATCAGTTAGCCTACACGGGGCCGGGGCCTGGTGGGCTTCCACTGAGCTCATAGGCTCTGTGAAGTTAAGAAACACCAGGCACGGCTAGTTACTGGATGGGCGACCATCAGTGAGACGCGATTCTTTACCCCCTCCCCCCGGCTGCAGCGACCATCATACAGCAGTCGTCAATACAGGTCCATCCAGGGACCCAACTCGTCGGCCTCTGGCCATACAGGCCGTGGCTGGGCGTATTGGATCCAATTGTAATAAATAATAAAATAAAAGGGTTATAAATTTTTCTAGAATTATAGTATTTAATTTTCAATTATTCTCAGTATTTTAATATAACAAACTTATTCGGTGGAAACATTTATTTTCTGGTGAATGATGGATAATTCAAATAACCAATTTAACTTTCTTAAACGGGAATGAACTAGTTGCATTATATTTAGATGGTCATCCAACTACACTGAAAAATGAAGCTGAAGTTTCTAGCTTCCACAGGGCGGGAACTCCACAGAAAAATGGCGCTGCATGTGTATAATCGGATTAAAAACGCTTGCAGCGCCGCCCTATCGTGAGCTAGAAATTTTAGTTTCATTTTCAGTTTCAATGCAGCCGAAATTAATAACATAATTTTGGCAAAATTAATGTATTCTACAAAATTTTAAATAAATAATTGATAAACCAACTATTGAATGAATTACATGGTTCATTATTAATTTTAGTCATCAACTGTATAAATAAAACTAATGTTACCCGCAGGCTTTGCACTGCCCATGACTTACGCTTTCTTAGCTATATATTTCTAGGAAATCCTTAAAATAGGAGTTTGAAACTGAAGGCTTCAGGATTGGTTTTATACCTTTTTCTTATGTACAAAGAACCTCTTTGTAAACAATATTTTTGTCTTTTCTTCTGGCTGACTCATGAACAGGCTGAGTCATGTCAAGTGAGCCAACACCACCTAGACAGAAGGCCTGCGCACAGAAACTCTATACATTGTTACATCATCATCAAACGGCCACATTTCGGGTAGAAATACGATTAACAATAGCCGCTTTAGAGTGATGTAATAATGTATGACGATTCTGTGCGCAGGCCTTCTGTCTAGGTGGTGTTGGGTGAGCTGACTCTGGAGCAGGCTACGTACAACTGGCCATGGGAAAAAAGTCACTTCTGAGGTCTACGACAGCCATCTTGAAACTCTGCCCTTGTGCTTTGTTGATAGTCATGGCGCAGCATATATTTACAGGGAATTACTTCAGCTAGTTGGCGGACTCTGTATACAGGGTGTTCTCGAATAACATGTACAAAATTGCGGGGGGAGGTGATAGAGGGATCAAATCTTCCTTTCTCTTTGCTCGTATACCAATGTCTTTAAGTGACCCAAACAACTGTTTCCTGTAGGTAGGATTTCAACTTTTTTTATCTCAAAAACAATGCCCCAGAGAAACAAATGAAAGAGGGAAATTTTGCTTAGATTTGATTCCTCTATCACCCCCCCCCCCCAAGTTTGTACACGTTATTCGAGAACATCCGGTATACAGAATCCGCCAAAAAAAGCCTACACACTTTAGCAAAAGAAAAACTATATAAAAGTTGTAACACTAAATTCATACAGGCATCAAGCGATGAATATAAGTCCTCTTTGACATCTACAATTACGACAGCTGTTCAAAGTGATCATCATAAGCGTTGAGATATTTTTAACCGACTTCAAAAAAGAAGGTTATCAATTCGACACGTATTTATGTAATATTGTTGGAATTGCACAATATTCGTATATGTTAGTCTATGTGGACTTCTAAACAAAGTGTGCCAAATTTCATAACTGTGTGTATGTATGTATTGTAATGATCCAAAACAATCGAACGTACTGGATCTCTCTCCTCCTACCTGCTCTTCCACTGCTACATAGCGATTTGTGTAGGAAACTATCTACAAGACGACGTCATTCGCGGATCGTCCCCCCTTTCAATAATAAAATACAAAATCTTGATGTTAGAAGTTCGCAACAATGAGGCAGAGCGACAATGAAAACGTGATCAAAAACGTCGCGATAGGAAGGCTACGCGTGACAACAAGACTTTTTAAAAAGAAATATAGAATAGATACAATAACAAATGCCGCCATAACAGGGAGTTGGTTTGGCAGACGATAGAAGCGGGATAGAAGAAGCCTATTTGGCCAGAGCTTGTCATCAAAACTAAAGAAAGACTTTCTGGTACGGGAGAATGTACCTCCGACGAGAAATTATCTCATAATGTATAGAAAGAGAGAATTAAAGCGAATTATTATCGTTGAAAGTTCGAAAAAATCTTCGGAGATGAGAAGTTATTTATATCCCGAAGTAAAAGCAATCGTAAAGAAAACGTTCGACCTGAATTTGATCGAAGAAACCGTAAGAAGATAAAACAAAGAAATCTGGAATCGATATCATTCGGTAGTATGCTATGTATTTGGGCCACGAGCGCTTTCTGGAACCTCTTGTTAATAAACCTTTTACTAACCTTTTTTTAGAATTATCAGACGACAGACGCTGACGTAAATTGTGCATATGATGTTCACGCAGAATCGCCAGCTCCGTTCGCCAGATATGGATTTTGCAAGATATGTGGCAGCGTTCAATGTGATGTCCACTTGCACATAGCATAATTCCACACATTACAACGATGCCATCACATGAACAAACGTGGCCGGTGTTATTGCCGGCATGCTTCCTGAATTCGTTGTTGCAGATCCTCTTGCGAGGTATGAATTAGTGTATATTTTATTAAAAACTAAAATATAGAATAAAGGATGACATGACAATAACATGAGAAGTTCTTTAAACCCTTAAATAAACAGATCAAATTGCACGCTTGGATGAAAAAATTTTAAACTGTTTATGGTGTTCTTTGGAACAAACGCAGCGAGAGAAGCTGGACGACGCTATAGTGAAGAGTCGATTTACGAGCTGTTTTTGACCAGTTTGTGTAGTAAGTTCTCCCAACTAACCCCCCAAAAGATCGTTCCGTTATTATGATTAACTTTTGGGGTCCCTTCCTTGTCTTTCCTATTATTATTAGCATAGTTTTAGTCTCCCCTCTCCTCCCTTTACTTACTTGCGTAGACTCGTATTGTCAAAATAAGCAAAAAGAGTTCTTACATTGTGATGCAGCACGTTGCAATATTTATTAGTTGAAAGTATGTTTTACCTAAGAAAAAGAAAAAAGAGAGAAACAATCGTCAGTGGACGCTCTCTGGATTAAAGAAAACACTTGAAAGCGAGTCGATTTAAAGACGTAGCATAAATGGCAGAGTAAAGAAACTGTCTAAGGAGTTGCCCTAAAGGTTTTCCAAAAAAAGAATTTAAAATAATAATGATAATGATTATGACTTATCAGATCTTAGCTCGCAAATAAGAAAACGATGAGAAGTCCCTTGAAGAAGTTACTGTTAGTAGAAGAAGGAGACCTGAATAAAATTAAGAAAATAGGTTAACGAATGGTGAACTTGGACTTACATCAATAGAATGCAAAAGAGAGAATGAACGATACTTACTGAACGCTTGGAATTCTTCCTTTTCTTATTAACTTTATTCCTTTAAAGACAAAAAACTCTCTACTTATGGTAAGTTATTTTTGTATTATGGTTGTTAAAACATTCGGATTTTTAAAGAATATATCATTAGATGATCACTTGAGGGTTTAATAGCACGCCTTACCTCAGAATATTCAAATTAATGATGAAAAATAGGAAAGAAAAATAGGTTCCTGGTTCGATTCCGGGCTGCGGAATTTTCTTTCCTATTTTTCATCATTAATTCGGATTTTGATTAATAATTTAAAATAATTTTTTATTTCTTTCTGGACACCCGAAGGCGACAAGACAAGAGATTAAATGAATCTTGAACTTGATCCCAAGTTTGCATAATAGAGATCCTTTTCAAGAAAATAAAGCCTCGGCTATTTTGTGTCAGAATTGTTGTGGTTCGCCTAGTTTTTATTCTGGTACATATTCTTTACATTTATTTTACTAGTTAAAACGACTACTCAGGATGTGGAACCTCGGACATGGAAACAGCACTTGGATACGACCTCTCATGCAAGATAAGTTAAAGTTGACAGACGATTACGCGACATTTTCGTACTTTTCTGTTGCTAATGGTTACTTTTGTTGTTCTTTTAAATAGTCACTGTCACTCTAAGGAAACAACCTCTGTACCATTGAGTCATCGCAGCCGCGGAACGTCCAGATCTACGTCCCTTTTTCATAATCATCAAGTATGAATGTATGTATGTATGTATGTATGTATGAATGTATGTATGTATGTATGTATTGTTACGTACTTTTACACCCTCTACAGTAAAATTATTTTTTTTTCGTCTTTGACGTTTTACGATAGTCTTTTCTGCTATCATTATCTCTGTTCGCAGACTCTTCCAACGTCGTGTTTCATTCCCTCCACGACTTGTCGATATTCCTGATTCCGGTCACCCATTATTTACCCTTTGACTATTGCAGCTCCCATGTTTATCGGTGTAGGTAATCCATTAACTTTGTACCTTACGCTTTACTATTTTTTTTTAAACGGAGGTTACCGTAGTCCCCCTCCACCTTTTGTTATAAAGGGATTACTCGACGCGTTCGGTTAGCGTCAGTTTTACTGGTTAATGATAATTTTCGCATGGGAAATTAAAAATGTCAATTTTTTCTTCGCGTCATTTATCCTTTTTTTCTTAGGTTATTATTCCCATAGAAAATTTACATTGGTCGCTTGAGGATTTTTTTGACTACATTTATTTTTCCGTCAAGGCTTTTAGTTAAGCGTTCGGAGTTCGTAAGTTTACCTAATTCCGTTTATTAGAATTATTCCGTGCGTGAGCTCAATGTCTTCTCTCGTCGTCTTTTAATAATGACACGTTTCTTAGAAATGATATCTCCCGTTTGCTTTTTCAAGCCTGATTATTTAAAATTCATCTCTCTCTTTGCTGTACCTTATACATGTTTTTTTAAGAACGCTCTTTCACGAACTATTAAATTTGGGAAACCTTTTTTTGCAGTATAGTTTTTTCGTGTTTTAAAAATTTAATTTCTAGGAGAAATTTTAAATTTTTTTTATGAAATACGATTTTCGTTAATTGTCTTTTCTTTCCCCGAGGTTCGCCGTCATCGCTATTGTTAAAAGTTTCACGTTTTTCTTTGTTGCCATTAGTCGTCGTTGCCATCTCGTTTTTTTGGAGCAAATGTGTCTTTTCCTTTCCAAGAACTCGGAAGTTCTGTCACGCGGGACGTGATATTTAAATATTTTTTTTGTTCTAGTAGGTTTGCTGTTAACTGAAAGCAGTATGTTGAGTCAGTATCAGCTCGGTCTCTGAATCGGCTTCATCAGCTCCTCTCCCATAAGCCGCCTGGAACGGAACTCTTTGAGATGCCTGCCATGACCTATCTCGACTAGACCTTCAGTGTTTGTGAAGTGTAAGTGACTTTGCCTTTGAACTTAATAATTACTCACGCCGCAACCATCAATTCCTCGCGTGCGTGAGTAATTTGTGACTTTTTGTGACCCTCCCCCCGGTGACCCCGGGGGAGGTTTCACCCCCCCCCCCCCTCGAACTTTTTTGTGACTTTATTTTTTACTTTTTGACCATGGACCGTATGGTCATGTTAATGGCGGACGGGCCATTTTCCGTCGCCAGCTTTATGAAGGCGCTGTACGCCAAATCCGGTGTACCGCCTGTTTTAGCTTCTGAGGACCCTTCCATCTTGGTGTTGCAGAGACTCTCCTCTACGGAGTTGAGAATGCTCTGCAAATCAAGCGCTATTGCAGATCGCATCGTCGATGTGGAATGCGTGAAAGTTGGCAACACCACCGTCAGCTTCTATCACGCGGACCCTGGCCACCTCACAGTCTACGTCAGGGGAATTTCGCCGTTGTTGTCCACGGCTTATATTCGAAATTTTATGTCAGAGTTTGGGGAAGTGCTCGGTATCTACCGCCCTGAGCACGCAGATACTCCCCGGCTCCAGAACGGCGACATATATTTCGATATGAGGCTGGACAAGGACATTCCAGATTCCCTTATTTTACACGGAGAACGTGTCTTCGTGTACTATAAGGGGATGAGGCAGTGCTGTTGGTACTGCAAAAAATCTTCTCATGTCAGGAGAGATTGCCCTCTCCTGAGAAAGTGTGCCAAATGTTCTCGCTTGGTGGGCAGGAACCATCGTTGCCCGGAGAAGATGGACGGCAGTACCGCAGCGGGGACGTCAACGCCTCGTCCGTCACCGAAGATGACATCAGTTGAGCAAGATGCAGAGCCACAACGATCGGCCCGACCCGTACCTTCTCCTCGTACGTCGCGGGCCGCTTCACCGGAGCCATCTTTGCCTCCTCTACCAACTGAAGACGAGCAGGCGCCATCATCATTCCCTCCGTCTTCAGAGGTTGCTGAGGAGACATCCTTGCTTCAGCCATCAAGCGACATCGTGATGGATGAAGTGGTCTCTGCAGAGGAAGACATCGATGCCCCATTGGGTGATGTTTCGACGCCTTTGGAGGAGGAATTTCCAGCTCTCCCCCCTCCGTCTCTACCAGCGTCGCAGCCAGTGGGAATCACCCGTCTTCCTGCAGCGTTCCCTGTGTTATCTTCGGTTCCAACGGCGATCTCCACATCGACGCAGCTGGAAGGGCGTACGGAGAGCAAGTCTCCCCGTAAAAAGAAGACCCGCCATCGTAGCAGAAGGGACAAGAAGGCATCATCATCGTCCGAGAGGGACGGCAGTGTGGGTAGCCGCCATAGTTCCTCTCATCGGATGCGCTCACCGCTTCGAAGGATTGCTGAGCCACATTCGTCATCGAAGACGGACCAGCCTCCATCGAAGTTAGGTCAGCCTCTTCCATCTAAATCCTCTGAATGAAAGTCATCTCGCTGAACATACGCTCCCTGGGTTCCCATTTTAAGCAATCGGTTCTATTAACTTTTATTGCTCTGTACCGGCCAGATATCCTTCTTCTGCAGGAAGTTAAACTAGCCTCCACGCAGAAAGGTTACGATCTACCTGGCCTTCGCAGTCATCATCCTAGTGCGCAAATCTTCATAAACTCATCTTCACCTGTTGGACAAGGGGTTGTTTCAATCATCTTTAACCCTTCCCTTCAGGTGTCGAACTGTGTTTTTGACTGCGAGTGCAGAGTAATTTCGTTAGACATTTCAACATCAGGTGTGTCTTTCCGATTGCTTAACGTGTATGCGCCATGCAGAAGAGCAGAGAAACAGACGTTCTTCGACGATCTGAACTTTTATTTGTGTTGTGCTGTGCCTGTGGTGATTGCAGGCGACTTCAACTGCCATCCAGACGATGATAACAACTTTTCGTCTGGACATGTGCATCAGTTATGTCAGCAAAATGCATTATTCGATCTATGGACACACCAGTCACTGACAACTCATCCGGGGTTCACTTACCATCAAGGACCCCTTATATCATCGAGACTAGACTTATTTTTGATCGATAATGCTTTTGCTGGCTCACCTGGACAGATGGAGGTTATTCCGTGTTCTTTTTCTGACCACAGTGCCATCATGTGGTCTTGGAAACCTCCATCTTCAGCCTGCGCCGCAGGCAGTGCTTCAAACAAAAACTGGTTCCTGAACGTTTCTCTGCTCGACGACAAGGAATACTGGGGAATGTTTGTTCAGTTTGTGGAAAAACATCTCCACAATGTGTCTCCTACTCTTGCTTCGTGGCTTGTTTTCAAGGATAAAATCAAACGATTTTTTAGGAAGATTGGGATTGATGCTGCGAGGCGCCGCCGTCGTCATCTTCTTATGCTCCAAGAAATCCTCCGGCTCCTCCGAAATTCCACCCCTAAGGAGGAGTTTGCGGCCGATATTCGTCAGGTGAAGAGCGAAATCAACGCTCTGATGATCCGTAAAGCATCTGGCGCAGCGCTCAGAGCCAAACTCACCTGGGCTGCTGACGTCAGAAATATGTCATCGGCCGTATTTGCTGAGGAGAGACGTCGAGCCAACATCAAGAAATGTCGCCGCTTGGTTGTGGAAGGTAGGGAAGTGGTTGCTGATTCTGACATCTTATCAGCCTTCCACTCCCACTTTTCGTCTGCCTTTAGTAACCCAATCTTCCCATCAGACGCCACGGACAATTGGATTGAGTCACTGCGACCTTTTTCAGAGGATTCCGATGCCTTCATTACACGTCCCTTCACCGAAGACGAAGTCAAGAAGTTCCTGTCAGCGGACGGCCGTCATCAGTCCAGCCCGGGTATGGATGGCATTCCATACTCTTTCTACAATGCGACATGGAAACTTCTTGGCCCTTTCTTGGTTCAAGTGCTGAATTCCATCATCAAAGATCCTTCCTCCATTACCGCAGAGTTCACTAGGGGAAAAATCATCCTGCTGCCTAAAGTGCCGAATCCAGAGCTCGTCACCCAGTGGAGGCCAATAACCCTTCTCAACACGGATTATAAGGTCTTCACTGGCGTCTTCCAATCAAGACTTAAAATCTATGCTGACGAGTTCATCAACCCCGGACAATCCTGCTCTATTCCATCTCGCAGGATGTCGGACAATTTAATCACCATTGGTGCGTGATGGAGGAAGCCTGTGCACGCCGGCAAACTCTAGCTGTGTTAAGCCTTGACCAAGAAAAGGCATTTGACAAAGTGAATCACTTAACTCTCTTCAAAGTGTTTCGTCATCTTCGTCTTCGGGCTTTTGCTACGATGATCTCCGCTCTCTACGATTCGGCCACATCATGCGTGGCGATTAATGGTTCCACATCTTCCACCTTCGAACTCTTAAAAGGTGTCAGGCAGGGTTGTCCATTATCCCCCCTCCTGTACATTTTTTATCTGGAACCATTACTACAGTTTTTAAATCGCCACCATGATGTTCGAGGATATGATCTGCCAGCCGCATCCATTAACATCAGGACACTGGCTTATGCGGATGACGTAGTGGTTTTTGCGTCTGATTCATATTCCTTGAGCATCTATAAAGAGACCTTTGACCACTTTAGTACTTCGACGGGGAGTTCCATCAACCTCGTGAAGTCTAAAGGTATTGCTATTGGGAACTGGACTGTGGACTATCTTAAATCTTTCCCAATAACGTGGTGTGACCGAATCGTGGTGCTTGGATATGTCTTCTCTTTTCTACCGACTATGGACTCTATGCACTGGCAACAAGTGGTTGAAAAGTGCATCACTCGCCTTGACAGAAGCTTTCGCTTCCCAACTTCAATGTTCGTCAAGGTGAGGTTTATAAAGACGCATGTGCTTCCTGTGTTAACATCGAAATGCCTATTCACCTTGCCTTCATACAAAGACCTTCAGAGGTTGCGTAGTGCGATGGTGAACTGCGTGTGGGGAATGTCGGCTCAGCGTCGTCATCCAGTGCGGGCCTCTTTTATCTTTACCCCCTTCGAGAGAGGCGGCTTAGGTTTACCCGACATCAAACGTTATCTTGTTGCGGCCAGACTGGCTGCAATGATTCGGGTATTCCTTTTTTCTCCCCCGATGTGGGCGAATTTTGTGTTTTCGCATCTACGTGTCTTCTTCAAGGTGAATAGGCTTCCATTACCACCCTTGTTGCCAGTGGTTACCTATCATCAACAACCACACCTATATAAGACTTTTTCCCTTGACATTGTGACATTTTTCCCTATGCTGCGCCGTCTGGATCCACAAGAGTGGGGCTCATTGCGCCTATCGTGGTTCTTCCAGCAGTCCGACTCAGGAGAAACAACCGACATCTTCAAGTTTTTTCCTGATTATCCGTGGGCAGCAGTCCTAAAGCTGCTGAAGTCTTTTGCTTTCGAGCGGACAGTATTTAATTACCAATGGCGACTGTTGCATCACGGATTTCACTCTCTTACACGACTTCATCAGTGGAGAGTGGTCGGGTCTGCTGGATGTCTGTTCTGCGGCGTTGACGAGACGGTCAGCCATATTTTTTACGAGTGCCCGTTTGCCAAGTCTATCTGGGATCGTTTGAAGCTGCATTACGGGCTGGTACAGCTTTCGTACCAGTCTGTGCGTTTCTTCATTAACGATTCCACCGGCGAGGTATTGAAACCGGACCTAGCTCTAGCGATCGCCTTCATTAATAAAGAACTTTGGCTGGCTCGTGTAAGTCGATCGCTAGGTCATTCTCCATCACTTACAGCTGTATGGAGGATAGTGGCCATTCAGCTTCGATTTTTTCTTCTTCTAGAATGGTCACAGCTAGGTCCGTCTTCGTTTAAGAAACGCTATGCAACATCTAAGTGTTTATGCGAGGTCATCGGAGGAGACCAGACTTTCCACCTCACTTTTCCGATGGCCTTCTGATACTTCGCCAGTAGCGAACGGGCCTCGTTTTTGAGGCGTTTATAAAAGTTGCGCAGTCCCTAATAGGACTGCTAGACACTTTTCGGCATGTGCGCCTAGGCGCCTAGAAATTTAAAGATCCCTGTTTAGGCGTCTGCTGAGGCATTACCATCTGCCTTAGCTCCAACAGCCTCTCCCATCTCTGGGATATCGAGATGGATTTACAGTTAATAGATGTTAGTAACTTTTATTGTGCAATCTTGGGTTAAGATTTCGTCAGGCCACATCTGAGGAGCCTACGAGTTTTTTTTGATTATGTGTGGTTATCCGACATGATGTCGACTGTCTTTTGTTTGCTACTTTGTTTTCTTTTGCCGATGTAGTGTTCGGCGGATCATCAGGTATGCCTCAAGTCGCCTAACGCCTTTAGTTCGTTGGACATAGGAATGTTTTGTCCCGTCCAAGATATGATGTGGATCCCATTGTCCTTTGGCTGCTTCCGTCTTACGGCTGATTCCGGAGTGATGCTTTAGTTCGTCGTTCGACTTAGAGTTGTACTGGAACCTTCATAATGCAAAGTGCTGGTGTTCAACAGGAAACTAACCCATTCAGATGAATTTCTGTCATCTATGTTCCGACTTCCGAGATGTTTTTAGAAAACCGACTTTTCTTTTTTGGACTTTGTTTGATTAATAACTTTTAATAATTTACTTTCTTCATGATTTTTAAATCCTTTTAATTGAGAGTATCTAATCTTTTTTTTCTTTTATTTCTTGATGATACTTTGTTAATATTGTTTTGTTTTTTCAGGACCTCGACCATGTTGTTCCCGTCTTACCCGGTCGTCACCTCTTATGTCGTGTGTCTACCCTTTGGTCTGTCCAGCCCTTCCCGTATTATTCCTCTTCGTGTTTTTCCGTCGTATTTAATCTAGCGTTATTTTGTTGCCCGTCCTTCGGATTCCTTGTGGAAGAGGTCTAATGGTTTGTTGATTATAATTTTAATCTCTACCTTTTTGTGGAGTTGCTTATTTGAATATCACATAACGGTTGTTTGTTTTCAAGTATCACTTAAGAATTTATGAAAACCTATTTTTTTTATTTCCAATTTTTGCTTTCTTTTTTTGCTGTCAGTTTCTCTTTATTTTTTGCAGTACAAGCACCGCACCACACCTTTCTAATTGTTCGATCCTCGATCCTTCCCCGAGTTTTCCTTTTCGCTTTCCATGGTATCCACAAGTTGCTTCATCTGCAGATTTCTGATTTGTGACTGTACCTGAAGTGTACTCGATGTACTGTCAACCTTTGTTGCCATTCCAGTCTTACCGTTAGACGGTTTCCGACCTTTGCTTGTTATCTGCTGTCTGCATCATCTACCTATATTCTGTCAGCAATAAAGAAAATATTTATTTGGACTTCTCTAGTTTTTCTTTACTGAAAGGTTGTCTTGGGATATTGAATTATTAGCACTTGTGATCTGGGGTTAACGTAACTTGTAGTTCGCGTTTATCTTTGGCATTTTATTCATTTAAGTTAACTGGGGAGTTAACGCTATTTTTATATTATTAACTTTTCTTTTAATCTTTATTTACCTGACGGGCTAGTCCTAGTTAATATTACTATCTTTTTGGGTTTTGCTGATTATTACGCCTTTTGTGTTTTTCTTAAGGAAAAGTCGGGTTTTTCTTTTTTCCCTTTGGAGCTCAACGTGACGGTAAACACGAGTTCTGTTTATTAGCACGTTACAGTATGTATGTATGTATTGTAACAGTTTTTTCTTTAATTATAGCTAATTAAGAGATACTTCCTGCACAGAGATCTCCTAACATAAGAACCTGTAGATGAGAAAAGAACGACGGGTAGCCATTAGCAATAGTTAACAATCATCATTAGAAAAATCTCCATTTCAATTGATAAAGTTACTTATCTTGTATCATGGTTTTGTTTCTTCACATTCTTCCGCAAGATACCTCTCGTCATAGGTTCATTAATTATTGCGCCAATTTCAATCGAAGCTCCAGGAGTCGGTTGGTAATTGAACTCACTCACACAGCCTAAAAATCTGATGCAAAAATAGCCGGAGCTTTATTTCGAAAGAAAGGAAACAGACAAACATACATGAAATTTTC
>JAHWFO010089755.1:378493-410044 GCA_023313115.1 Rhysida immarginata | reverse complement strand
CGTTCTTTTCTTCACAGTCGACACGTCATCGGCATTCTCTAGATTCCACGACTTTTCTGTCGATTAATTAATCGATAATTTTTTGTTTCTTCCTTGTAAAAGTTAGAAGACGTGGGCACGCTTTCACCCACTCTTCTATAAAGGTAAACGCGATCATTATTTCTTAAGTTAAGATCGAGACCCAAACTTTTTCCAAAAGGGAACTCTTCTTTTCCGTCTGCTGTCGTTAACAGCAACTCAAATTGTGTAGAACGAACGTCGTTATAAGACTTAATTAATTTTCCAGCGTTTTCTACCATTGTTAAAGCAACGCATTGTTTTCCTTTTTAACGAGCTTTGCCAACACCTCCTAAAAAGAAAGCCTATGCACTGAAAATTCATGCATTGTTACATCATCATCAAAAGGCATTGTTAATCGTATTTCTACCAATAACAAGCCCTAAATTATGACTTCTTATAACCACGTAACAATGTATGAATTTTCAGTGCATAGGCTTTCTTTCTAGGAGGTGTTGGCTTTGCAAGAGGAACAATTCGTCATAAACGTCATTTCGGTTTCATTATAATATAGTGAAGGAAACTTATCTGGGAGATTTCTTATCTGTAATATCTTTCCAATGGCGATGGTAACGAAAGTGTAATCGAAGGAAGAGACAGCTGACACTTAGTGGTGTTACAGTATGTATGTATGTATGGATGTATGTATATAAGTATTTTTGTTTGTCCACATATTTCTCAGAAACTAGAAATCGAATAATTCTTTTTTTATTGGGAACAGTCCAAGTTTCATCAAAATCGGTTCAGTAGTTTTCAAGATATGGACTGAATATAGCTAGACGATAGTGAAAGTTTCATCAAAATCGGTTTTTTTATACTCTGTTAATCTTTTTGAATATAGTGAACAGTTGCTCCTATCCATTTCCTAGCAAACTCTTATCAGTAACCTCCTATGTCTAGGTGGCAATTGTGGCAATATCTTTTATCGAGATCGTCTTCATTCAATACATTTAATAATACTGGGGTGTAAGCCTTCGATTTTGCCGTTAAGGAAAAAATTATAGACGTGTGTAGATTTTTTGGCGGACTCTGTAGAAAATAAGAGATACATTGTATTCCCGCGCGAAAGACTTGCATCATTGTTGATTCTGCTTCACGGAACAATCGCAAAAGTCTTCATTAAACAAGCAAATAATGACGTCACGATATTTAACGCTGGCAAAAATTCCAATTTAGATAAAAAAAAATAAAAGATACACTGTATTCTCGTGCGAAAGACTTGCTGACATTGTTGATGCTGCTTCATGGAACAATCGCAAAAATCGTCATTAACAAAGCAAACGTCACAATTTTTTAAGGCTAGCAAAAATCCCATTCAGCTCTAGGTAAGTTAAATTTTAAAAATAAACTACAATGGAAAGGAAGAAAGAAAAAATAAAATCCTTTCTTAGCAAGCAATTAGAAGTCAAGAGAAATATACTTGCCAAATTTCAAGTTTGTAGGCTTTATAGTTCTGGATATTTAGTGATGAGTGAGTCAGTCAGTAAGTGGTATTTGGGTTTTATTTGTATATAGATAACTATACAGTCAAGCGTTGTCAACGAGACCAATGTCGAAGCGGCCAGTCTATTGATGAAAACAGGTGAGCAGAGTGGGGAGGGGCGTTGGACGTTCTTCGCTTATGTGAAGTGAGCCACGAAGAAACAATTCCTCTCTCTCTCTCTCTCTCTCTCTTCCCACCCATTTTCATCAATGGACTGGCCGCTTCAGGAGTCTCATTGTCAACAGTTTACTGTGTAAGTGAGTGAATTCAGATCACGCTAGGTGCCGCATAGATCGCATAAAATCCAATGCGCCCTATCCGGCTCCTAGCGTGATATGAGTTCCTAGCTTCTCTAAACAATGGAAAATGGCGGACTTGCATGACTCCCTGCTATCGTAGTCTTTTAATCCCCTGGTCTGTGCCAACGCCACCTATAAAACAAGGCCTGCTCATCAAACGAGGACTGACAATCTAGTCTTCATTGTTTACAACAAACGAAAAAACACGTTGTAATTAATAGTCGCATTCAATACCTTTTACTTACGGGAAAGTGACTTTGTCTTTGCTTTTGAAAAACAAAGAAACTTGGTTTTCATTGTGAATGAAACCGGAAGTGAAAAGATCACTTTTGCTCCTTTTGTTACTTTTGCATCTAAAACTGCGTCAGGCATAAACAGACATGATGAACATATTGAAATTGTTTTAAAAATAGTAAGTGTTTTATTGACTGTGGAAACTGGTTTTTATTGTTCTCCATGGTTTTATTATTCCCTAGTTTATAACCAACAAAATTTACAACTTTAAATACGTTACTTACACCGTTAAATTACAAGTTTTATCGGTGGTCAATCGCGAAGCGGCTACCATTACCGAAATAAAATAAGTAAAAGTGAAGTATAAAAAATTTTTTAAAAATTCATTAATTTTTAGTCCTTCATTTGAATCTATTTATCTAAAATTTGTTAGGTCTTATTCTTCGAACTTTTATGATGTCACATAAGCAGTAAATATAGCCAACTAAAAATACACTGATTGGAAGAAAGTAATTGGACACCTCGCACAGTACGATTATTTGCTTTTATTAATAAAGCTAATATCCTGTCGGCTCCCCTCTGGCTGCAATCACGGCGGCCACTCTCTGGGGCATGCTTTCCACAAGAGTACGTACGACCCCCACAGAAATCTCCCGCCAAATGTCCCGTACAGCCATCCACAGTTCAGGTAGTGTTTTGGGGAGTGGGCTACTACGCCTCAACCGACGCTTGACTTCATCCCACAGATGTTCGATGGGATTCAGGTCGGGGCTCTGGGCTGGCCACTGCACGCGTTCAACATTATTATCGCCATACCATTGAAGGGTATGAGCTGCAACAAGTGGCTGGCATTGTCGTCTTGGTACAGGCATGGCTCTAGACCGTAGGTTTGCCAAAGGGTTGGGAGAATGGAATTGTCCAGGATGGTAGTGTAGTCCGTAGCCCTCATGGTGCCTTCCACCTTCACTATCGGGCCTACGCTATACCACGAAAAACAACTCCACACAATAATTCCTCCTCTGCCGAACTTCACTGTTGGGATGATATACTCAAGAAGGTGCCGTTCTCCAGGTAAACGCCGCACCCAAACTCTGCCATCCGATCGAAACAATGTGAAGCGGGATTCATCGCTCCAGAGAACACGTTTCCAGTCCTCAACGGTCCAATCTTTGTGTTCCCTGGCCCATTGCAGTCTGTTCGTTTTGTTCGCCGGTGTGACTAGCGGCTTGTGGGCTGCTGCTCTGCCGTGATAGCCCAGCATGTGGGCCTCCTTTCGGAGGGTCTTGGTGGATACGTGACATCCAGATGCCTACTGGAATTCCCCGGCGATGGTGGTCATCGTCGAACGTCGGTTCTTCCGTATCTCCCGCTGCAGCACTCGGCGGTCCCTGTCGGTCAATGTGGTGAAATCAACAGTGGCGTATGTGCTGAAGAAGTACAGGACCAATGGACATTGTAGGAATGCACCAAGGCCTGGTCGTCCAGCCACATTGACAATGTCCATTGGTCCTGTACTTCTTCAGCACATACGCCACTGTTGATTTCGGGTGGTTCCGGCTGCTGGCAATCTCTCGTATGGATGCGCCTTGGAGCGACATTCCAACCAGGACACCTTTTTCGAACTCTGTCAGCTTCGCCTGTTGCGGCATGATGCTTCAGTTAGAATCAATGGTGTTGTCTGATGACTATCTTTGCATTTCCATACAATAGTGACACGTGTGGTAGCGGAAAGGTCCATTTTTTGCCGGGTGGATGGGTGTCCAATGGGCCTTTTTACCCCAAGACCTGAGCGAGATGATACGTCATCCCTATGCGGCACGAAAACGAGGCTCGAGGGAAAGCCGTCTTCAAAGTAAACATTGCTTCAAGGTGAAAAGTGCTTGTAAAACAGTCTGACCAGATAAAAAATCAAAATTTTTCCAGATACTCATTAAAAATATGCTAGATTGTGCTAAATTGGCATCGTGAAGAATGCCAAAATTATGCTAAATTTATAAATTTATTATTTTTTCTTTATTACATGTATTTTTCTTACATAAACACAAAATTTGCGCACAGAATTTAAAACGAGAATGCAGTTTTTAAGTTTCGTTTTAAGAATAATTCTAACATTTTCTTGAAAAAATACTTTTTTATTTATAATTGCCTTCTTATTATCCTTTTTATGCTTCTTTATGTTCAGAATCTGAACTTCAAATAGAATTTTGTTAAGCTCCAGAATTCAAGCATTAAATTTCTGAAAATTACTTACTCCTTTGTTAAGCTCCAGAAGAAAGTAAAGGATACTAATCGAATTAAGTTTAATAAATCTCCTTTAGTTATAAATAAAATAAATTAATAAATTAATAAAAATCACTAATTATATTTTCTGATGAAATTTGTATGTGAACTGACATAGAACTGGGTTTGAAGAACTGGATTGAAGATATTTGATTGTTGAACTTGGATGACCATATGATGTGGCTTGAAAAGCTGGTATGAAGATATAGTTGATGAAGTTGAAGTATTGGATGAACCTGGTTGTTGGTGGATGATATTCTTGATCTTGTGAAATAATTTGATTTTTATTAATTTATTAATTAATTTTATTTATAATTACTTTATTTAGGACATTAACAATTAAAAAGGAGATTTATTAAACTTAATTATTAATAAATCTGTTATATAATTACTAATCGAAATTCACACATTTGTCCTGACTGAAAATGTTCCTGGGCTGATGAGGTGATTCATAGTATATTAATTTCGGATAATGAACCAGAAAATGTGGACAAGGTTTAACGGGACAATAAGGGAGAAGACAGTTCCATAAAAAATATTTTAATTAAAAAAAATGGTGGAATTGTGTCAGGCGATTCATAATTTTATAAAGTGCTGTTGTTCTGCTGTTCACTATGGTTGATTTTTCTTAAAAATGATAAAATTATGCTGATGAACAGTTATGCTAACCAAGATGCTAAAGGCTTATAATTTATGCCAGCTTAGCATAATTATGCTAGATCTGGCCACACTGTTGTAAACGAAGAAATGAAACACTACTCGATTAGTTTAACAGTTTTGCCAAATTTTAGTACAGTAACTGAATGGCTGGGAAGATTTAATAACAAGGCATATAACTTTTTTTCAGAATCTTATATTTTTGATTTTGAAAGTAATGTTATGAAAAATTATTTTTAAGAGCATGGACTTAAAATATATTCATGTGGAAAATTTATACAGTAATTAAATTAAAACAATTGATTTCTTTTTTGGAAAAAATTGAATTTATTATTTTCGTAAAAAAATACTATCATTTTATAAATACTTGGCATAATGAAGATTAGCATTATTAATAAGTAATTGCACGTTTATATATTATGCAAACATAAAGTGCTTTTAATTTTTTTTATTTATCTTTAATTGTAATTGAACATTTTAATTTAAAATTAAATTGATCTTTATTTAAACACAAAAACCTATTACCACCGAATTAAAAAATTTTCCTTTTTTAATTTAGTATGTAATGGTATGTGATGATAGCAATTTTGTATTTTATGAAATGCAATTGTTATAAAGGCCAAAGCACAAAAAGTTTGTACAAAATTGAACCATAATGTATAAAAAACCGCAACACCACTTCACTTCTTCTTACAGATCATGGGATTTTCTTCCCTGCAGCCTCGGTTTCAATCGCGCATGGGTTGACGTAATACAGGAAATCTCGTGAGCGGGCAAAAGGCCCATTACTTTCTTCCAATCAGTGTACGTTGGCTATGAGCAGCAAATATGATAAGAGATGACATCATCAAAGTTCCAAAGCGATCGTCACGTCATGACATCTTAGATTTCATCTTAAAGTGAAAAATTATTAGATTTATTTTCATTTATTTATTATACTTCACTTTTATTTTCTTTATTTCGGTTTAAAAGGCTAGTTATTATACATATATAATAAAATTATTTCAAACTAGTGTTATTATAAAAATAAAGAAATAACCATTCGCTTATAATATTCATACCAGCGAACAAAAATCAATAAATTCGACATGAACGGACTCCTCTTTAAAAGAATATTTTTTTCTTTGTAAAAGAATTGTTTGGCTGTCATGACTCAGAAATGGTGAACCCTTACAAATTGGTCCCTGGTTCCAAGCCATTTCGGGACCGCTCAGAAACCACGTGGTCAAATTAGGGTGGGGGGTCAGGATTTGACCACTTATGACCACAAAAGGGAGGGAGGAAGGACTTCTACCTAGGATTTTTATAACACTAGTTCATTCCCGTTTAGAACAAAAAATTCCTTGTTTATTTTAATTTACCCACCTAATATCCGCAATAAGTTTGCGTATTCAAATATTGAGAATAATTGAAAATTATATTACTAGAAAAATAATGAACCCGTGAACTCAGATCTAATGAGGGCAGACATGTAAGTATTTATAAATCGAAAATTTTATTTTAATTATATAATTAATATCTAGTCCCAGCTGGGTCTATGTAATTTTTTATATTTTGTTTGCGCGTGTGCATGTATGGTGAAAAATATACAAAATTTAAAGATTTATCAATATACATTACGGATTAAATTTTATGTTTAAATTTCAGCGAAAATTTAAGAAGTCCTTCGCTGGTTGAATGCTCTGTCGAATATTGACAGATTATTTTCAGTTCTTATTTAATACTAGCTGATGCCCACGACTTCACCTGCGTGGATGTTTAAAAATTCTAAACCGGGATATAAGCTTAGTTTAAAAAAAGTTGGAAAGTATAGAAATTATTATACGTATAAGTACTTGAATATAACCTTTGTATAATAGAATACAATACAAACATTCTTTATTGACATAAATAAACACATATAAAGGAACATAAAACAGAATAAAAGAGGTAAACCTCGACGTTCTTTATCACTTAAGGTATAGCTTAATTTGCCGGTTTTTTAAGGATTTTTTTATTAAAACGTTTTCCGTTTTTCCCAAAGAAGCTGCTATGGACAGATTATCTTCGACCCGAGAGCAGGCTACATAAACTGTCCATACGAGAAGCAGCTGGTTCTGAGATCTAGGCCAGCGGCCTGGAATATCTGCCTTTGTGACTTCTTAATGGTCATAGCAAAACAGACGCTGGCTGGGAATCGCACACGCATAATTGAAAGTGAAATTTATTAGGAATGAGTGGTATATTAGGTGTGAAAATTATCTCATCAGTAACACAACCCATTAAGATCTCCGCTTCATAAATATATTATTTTGTAACGATACTACTTTAAGCCGATTTCCATTACACAACTTCTGAGGGGTTATGTTCTGAAAAAGCATCATCGGAACACCGACTTTCTGGGCAATATTATGCGCGGGAAGTCCGGATCCACTAAATGTTAAGAAACTCTACCGGATAAGTGGTGGCATCAGTTTGATCCAAGACCATATCAAGTCGTTCCTGTCATAGGATGTCTGCCCAGGAAGCAAGTTGGTGTTTATGTCAAGCCACCAAAGATTGATTATCAAGGTAATAAATAAATCTGCTCCACCATATTTTCGGACACAACATAAAGCATTTTGAATGCGCTCGTGCATATACCTAGGACTCCAGTGATTTTGGATGAGAGAATCACCATTCTGCCGACGTTTACACAATCGGTATCCCGCTGCTAATCATATCTAAGGTCAACATAATTTTCCGCACGTAATTGTCTTTGATTATTGGGGTTGAAAATCAAACGCTCAGTTTCAATTTTGGCATACATATCTAACTAAGACTGACTGAAAAATCCACGAAATCTGTCAAGATAGATATGCTTCCTCTTACGCAACTGGATTATAAAACTGTAGTACTGCACAGCAGAAGTTTTCTTGTTGAAATTTGTAGCAACTCTTTGTGGTAAAAATCTTAAAGGGAAAATTATAGCAGTCTTCCCCTCAACAAAACATTAAAGGGTACTCTACTGAACCATAGGCGCGATATGTTTCGCTGATCCTTTGAAGATGATCATCCTGTGTGCGTAAAAATATCCCTCCTATCACAAGGACCAAAAGGACATATCGACGTAGGTGACCTCCTGTTAGTCTTTTGTCAGCAGCAATTACAAACTTGTGGTTATTCCGATTGTCATTGGGAACAGAATCAAGTGCAAGGTTGAAACAGTGTTAACATACTAGTTCACACAATGGAGCATATTTTGCAACCTACTTAATAATTCAGCGTTTAAGTTACAAATATGTTTTCACCTAACATTTACCTTGTCTTGGTAAATCAAAAGCCAATTAAGTGATAAACTTGACTCTGTATTTTGAATGTGGGCAAAAATTCACCTTCAGTGATCTGAGTTGCTCCAAAAAAGTAATTTCAAAAGAGCCATAATAGCCCCGTATGGAATCCAAAAAGTTTTTTGATTCTGGATGTTCTCAATGACTCTGGTAGTTCTTGCATTCTTTCTTGCATGACTGTTAATAAATATCCCATGTAAGCAGAAGATCTGTGTTCATCATCAAATGGAATGTGGAGGGTGTGTCCCAGCAAATTACACCTGGCCACGTCCAAACAGTCAAATCTCGCTGGCCCTACCCCTCCACAGGTGTGTACGGGTTTCAGCGGGATTTGGAGGGGTGTCCCAACCATTTACACCTGGTCACAACGGATCCATCATCAAATGGAATGTGGAGGGGGTGTCCCATCAAATTTACACCTGGCCACACCCAAAAGACGATGGCCCTACCCCTGCACGTTCCTGTAGCCGATGGATCTCAGTGGTGCTACTCACATGACTGCTGTCATCACAGGTGTACTCTTAGTGCAATGGGACTATTAATGCTTTAATCACCTTTAATTAATGTGGGTTAATTAATTAGTTTTTTATTTACCTTTGATTTTCCTTGATTTGGGTGTCTCCATTGGGGTGGGGGCTCTGTTTGATTACTTTTTGATTGGGTTATCCACTCCTGGGTGTGGTCACTCATCTGTCTGATGACATCTTCTTGATTAATCACGTGAATGAGGTCATGTTCTGATGTTCTGAGGCTGAAAATAATATTAATTTCATTGGTTCTGCCATGCTGTGAAGCATCCCTGTCCTGAATAGTGTCTTGCAGCGAAGCACCAGTACCTGTGTAACAGACAAGGGTCCTGTTGCACTCAGCAAAACGCGCTTATGTGGTCTTGTCTCACAATATGTATAGCTCTTGATCCACTATATATACCCGTTGTGGGAAGAATTGTTAAGATGACAGACATCCACAATTTGATTACCTAATTACTAATTAACTATTGTTTCTCGGACAACCAAATTTTTCCAAACCCTTTTACACTTTCTTCTAAATAACACTTTCTAAATACCTTTTTTCAAGGGTATTGTTTGTCTTTTAATTTTCTGATCATGAGTGCATTGTTTCAGTTGACTACTGACAACTCTGACCCGTAGTTTTAGAGGGTTGACAATTGACATCACAAACTTTTATAAATACAGTTTCTCGCTAAGAATGTTTAATTTTCTTATACTCTCTGTGATTTTTTGTGTTCTGGTTGCTCAGTTTGATGTTTGTTTTAAATAATTTTATCTTTCAAGGTCTACTCTTTTTAAATTACACGTAGTTCGTGAAATGTTGGTAACATTCTATGCGAGTTTTAAGTTAAATTTGGTTAAAAATTCACTTCATCTTTTCACTGTTACTTGACTGTGTGCCCTACACATCCCAGTAGGTTCAGCATCAGGTTTTTATTCATTCACTGTTTGAGTGGAGGTTCGAGCTCATTTCTCTGTGACTCAGTGCCCACATTTTTCGTCGAAACCCCTTTTTAACCCATTGTACACAGTGTTAAGGTCAATCCTCATTTTCCTTTTTCTTTTACCTGCGTTTTTTACTGATTTTGATGTCATTAAATGTAGCTTGCGACTTTTGTTTCCAGACTGTCCTGTGATGTACAGGAAATTTTCCTGTCATTTGACAGGAATGCTGTTTTTGATCCACGTTTTTTCTGGACTTGCAGAAAAATCTTGTCACCGTTTTCAGCTCTATGGTGTTCTCCAGCTTAAAGTTAAGTGTTGGCGCAGTTTTCTTTCACCTCATGATAAAGCGAATGCAGTAATTTTTCCTGTGTTGTCCAACCTGTGCAAAATTTGTTTCGGGTATTCCTCGGTACGGTGAATTTTTTTTTACTCATTTGACATTCAACTGCGTTTATGTTTACTCCATGTCCTGCGAGGTCTCTTTCACAATTTTTAACAATGGTTTTAAATTCACAGATATGTTGCACATGGTTTATTTGCCATCACGTCATGGAAGAAATATTTACAAACCGTTAACACTCTGCCGGCTTCGGTGGTGTGTGCGACTTAGCAATACACACAAATCATTCTGAAAAAGAGACTGGTGAATGGTTAAGTGGTGTTCCAGCTTATACGCTACATAAACCTGTTCAACATTGTTATCCACGCAATGGAAAGAGTTTTTTCTCCATTCGACCAGTTTCAAGTTGATCTGATGGATCTATCGTGTGTGTCAAAACAGAATGATGGCTATAAATTTCTCCTCACCTGCATCGATGTTTTCTCGCGTTTTGCATGAGTTGTCCCACAAAAAACGAAGACAGGGCAAGCGCTTCAAAAAGTATTTCAAAAAATTTTCACTGATGGTCAGGTGCCACTAAAAGTGAACAGTAGTAAAGGGAAGGAGTTTTTAAATAAACATGTACAAGACTAATTTAAACCACTCAACACTAATTTCTTTGCAACCAAATCAGATGTGAAGGTCGCAATAGCTGAACGCTTTAAAAACCCGGATGTTTAAGTATTTTATGTAATCCAACACACATAGATACATCGACATCTTACCTGATCTCGTCCTAAGCTAAAAAAATCGTGTTCACAGATCGCTGGGTATTACACCATCTGAAGTTAATGATCGGAATGTACTGGCACTGTGATTGAAAATGCGATGATATTACACAGCTGCTCCGCAAACAACACTGAGACTACAAATAGGTGATCACGTGCGTATTTCATAAGTGAAAACCATTTTCGAAAAGGATTATCTACAGAATTGGACTGAGGAAGTGTTTGAAGTCTCAAAAATCATTTACTGAAAACCCATTGTGTATAAAATAAAAGATTATTGTGGTGATGAGATCACTGGGGTATTCTACGAACAGGAGTTGCAAAAGGTGAAAATACCTGAAGTATATAACATCAAATGAATTATTCAATGGCGCACGAGACGGGGTGTGCGTGAAGCTTTTGTGAAGTGGCATGGTTATCCCGACAGCATGAACAGTTGGGTACGAGTGGACAAACTTTTAAACATTTAACAAGCTACGTAATGGATCACTTGCGATCGTGATTCAACATCTTCAGCATCATGTTTGAAGACATGGATTTCTACCTTACTTTACCATCAAATACGGCAACGATGACAAAAAACTGTCCAACATTACAGCTCATTTTATTACGAGACTGCCTCATACGCTATGTTTCCAAGATCAATGAGAGGTTGGATTAACGGAAAAGCATTTCCCAGCGATTTTCAAGAACATTACAGCCGTAAACAATACTTTTCAAATCGGTTTTAAGCTTGATCAAATCAAGGAGGAAATAAAATTCAATCTTTTACCACATGAGAGAAATCCGATGCTCTCGTCTTTCATACTCGAAGTCGAACTGGTTTTGCAGGCATATTTGCAAGATGTCTTCTTTTATGACAACAGCACTTCCTCACATACAAGCCATTCGTTTTAATTCACCTGAATTCTGCAAGATCTTTAATGCTTCGTCTGATACATACTTTGAGGAGCGTTTCACTCTGTCTCTAAATTACAATACACCATTTAAGTGGGTGCCCAAATTTACCATCAAGTTAAGGTATCGAAAGTTTCTCACTATATATCATGTGGTCATTGAATTTAACAGTACCAAATTGCGAAATGGAGTCGAAGCCTTCAAATTTCTAAAACACAGTTTTAGTGTCATCAATGTCGAGGCAAAGCTGGGTGACGATTTTGTGCAGTTTGACGGTTCCACAGATCACTTCATTGAATTTTCTGCAGTCACTAATATCGGTTTTATTCCAGACAGGTTTCTGAATAAGAAGTTGAAATTTCCTGTGTCAATTCCCTTAAACGATGCAGATGACTGTTTCATCGGCTGTGTTATTTACAACCCACCTGAACCACCAGAACAACACATCTTAAAAATACCTGAAGAGTATTATGATAACTGAAGCGATGTTGTTGAGGCGCTCATGAAATCGATTCCCCAGTCAGAGCAAGCTTTTTACAATATCAATCTCACACCGAACAAGTGTTTTCATTTCAAATGCTTGGAGGACAATTACATAAGTTTTAGCGAGGGTTTGTGTTACACGTTAGGCTTACACTCAGATCTCGCTGATTCGGCGTGAGAAACAGGCAAACGTCAGACACCGATCGATCTTACAAGAGGAATACACAGCTAATATCTATATACAGATATCATTCGACCTCAAGTCGTGGGCAACACATATGCACCGCTCCTACAAATCATACCTGGGTCGCATGCAAGACGAGAAGTGATTTATCAAACCTTTCATTCACCTGACTATTTTCCCTTAAGTAAAAACGTCGTTGACACGATTAAAATCGCAGTTCAATCAGATAACAGTTATTTGCTGTCCTTTATTTCAAGGAAGACCATGGTGAAACTGCATTTCCTTAAGAAACCTTTGTAGTGAATGGACATCTCAATTTACGCAGCTGCCATCAACAGTGAATTCATCAGCATCATCGTAAAGTAGTACTTCGGTTGTATTTTTTCCTCATCTAATTCAAGATGCATGTCCCATACACCCCCGACAACGACGTGCTTTTACAGCATTATCTAAATCAATAAGGGCATGGCTTGCCTGTGTTTCGAGGTACACCTTTTCACACTGGAAGTGGTCTAGGTTCCATTTTTACAAATTTGTTACATAGATTGATACAACACCATTACTCAAAACAATGGGGAAAATTCTCGGTAAACACACCCTAAAAGGTGATATGTCAGTGCTTAACAATGTGATGGTCAAACAATCATTGGTTTCACAAATGTACGAGACGGGCGGTCACCTACTTCAAGACTTGGGTACGAGGGTCCAACGCGGTCACAGACAAGGTAAAAATAATAATAATAATAAACGCGTTTCAAACGTAAAACTGCATTTGACTCGTAAACGACCAAAAGTGCAGCATGCATTCAAAATGTTCCTTCTTAAGCAAAGCAATCAAACACTCTGTCATTCAACATGCAGAAAAAAATGCAAAACATTCGACAAAGTTTAAATTTTAAAGTTGTTTTATCGACTTTTAAACGTTAACTTTTGAAAACATTAGCTTGAGTTAAAGCAAAAAAAAAACTACTAAAACGATTACATTCTTTAAAAATTATTACCTTTACCAAAATCAACTATTCTCACCACATAAGTGATATTAACATTAACAGAAAATTATCATTAAGGAAAGCATAGTGGATTTATAATCTAAACATCATTTAGACTAGACATTGCGTTGTGTTCTTTAAAGCTGGAGAAAAATTAAGCTAAATAAAGTTATGTGCAGTTAAAATGTGTTTGCAGACAAGAAAACATAAGCAGCAAACATAGTAAAAGAATTGAATTTATATTTTAATATTTTAAAAGGATAAGCTTTAAAAAATTATATTTTTACATAATAATCCCCATAACTTAAAACAGCAAGATGCATTACAAAAGAAACCCACAATTGTATGTGAATCAAGTGATTAATTGAAAATATAGCAACATGAAAATTGCTGGGTAAAATTGAAAAAACATGCAATAGTTATGCATGTGGAAAAAGGAAATTCAGAACACTTGTGTGGCCACCACAAATGAAAAGGAAAATTGATATGCATTTAAACTTAATCAATCTTAAGGCTCAGATATTTGCATGTAATACAAAATTTTAACAGTAATAAAAATGCTTGATTCACCCACAGTTGTCCAACATAATCTTTGACCAAGAATAATAAAAGGAAAGCCTTTATATAAAAAAAAATTTCCTTGCCATTTTCCATAAGGTAAAATGGAAGGCAGAAAATACAAACAGAAAATAATAATTGGACTACTCCACTTTAGCCATTTTGTTAGATGCAAAGGGACCAAAATTAAAACAAAACTTAAAACTCCCCTTAAAATTGCAGAAAGAAAATTTTGAATTACATTAGGGTCCAAAATGAAGATAAGAAAAAAGAAATTACATAAAATTAACTGTTATAAATTTTGAAAGGTTAAAAGTCCAAATTGTCGAATTTAATTTTAAGTCCCGATGGGCATGACTAGCACACTACAGACAGAAAAGCTTTACATTACATAGTGGACAGTAGATGAAGATGACTTCGGAGAAGAGATTGACTGGGGAATCCAGACGAACCTGTATCACAGTTTATAAAAATAAATGTCCATCTCGACAGAAGTGGACGAAGAGGATGAGAATGAAAAAAAAGCTTACATATCCGGATACTTAAGGAGTGATTTAATCCTGTAGGAATATTCGGACAGACATCAGAGTGAAGAATGAACGCTGTAGTGGCCTTGGAAGATGGAGGAGCCTCATGTGGCCAAAGGAAAGAGTGGAAGAGTAGTGAAGAAATTTTCAAAAGTTGACGAATTTATGCTCTTGGGGCAACAGTCAAGAAGCACATGGCTAGCACACAGTGACAATAGAAAGGCACACACCAGAGCATGGTTATGTAAATCATATAACAACTTCTGAAGAATTGACAACAATCAAGATGTTTCATTAACATTGTTGACAAAATCGTATTAAGCTATCTAAAAAAATTATACCAAATTAATCTTATTAAAATACTTAAATTTTCAAATTCAAAGGATCCTTGTATGAATATTGCAAAAGCAATTATTAACAACAAAAATGTCACCTGAAGGAACATTAACAAAACTCCACAAGGGAAATGCCCACAAACAAATACTACAAATAAAAACTAGCTCTAGTTTGCAACAGAAGACATTTTACAAATAAATTTTCAAAAGAAAATGTTTACAAATGGATAATTATAGGTGAATGTGTACACATTATTTTACTAATCATTATTGGAATTGAAATGTTTCAAAAATCAGCCCAAAATATAAATTAGCGAAGGGTAATAAATATATATGGTTTAAATGACTGTCAGCCAGAAAAGAAATAGTAATAACAACTTTCATTCTACCTACAAAAAAAAATTAAGACTCTTATTAATATTTCCCGGGTCAAAAAAAAACTCTAATAAAAATTAAATAATCATAAATTATCAAAATATGTAATGAAATATACCTTTAATGGCTGTAAGTCAGATAATAGGTTGAGGTTTATAATTTTTTATTTCATTCCAAAAAAAAAAAAGTGATATGATATTTATTCGAACATCACAAAATCATTATAATCCTCATTTCTGTTTCACACAAACACACTCCCTTACAGTGACTCACCAAACCAAATTCTATTTTTCTCAATATAGAAAACATCCATAACTCCATTATAGGCTTAGTTATCAAACAAATTCTTAAGATTCATCTGTCTATATGCTAATGACCTCCAAAGAAATTCCACTTCAAGAGACCACACCTTAGTCTATTAGTACTTATTCATAAAAGTATGCCTTTAAGTATAAAAAATAAACAACACGTGAAATGTCACATACTCCTACAGCCAAATTAAAATAAATTCTGAGAGAATTCAAAAAAAATTCATCTCCAAAAAACATGAGTATCCAATCATTATTCAACACTTAATATTCACCAGCATCCTTAAAATGCCTTTAAAAATTCTATCTTAATTCCTTTCAAAATTCCATATAGGATCCTCATCTTAGTAATTCTCTTAAAACTCAATAAGGTATATCCCAGGAAGACAGAGAAGACCAGCGGAAATGACTGTGTCATCACTCCAACCCTCTCTCGTGAAGACCACCCTCTGTAGAAAACCTCACAACAATGAAAAAGACAACCAGTTTCATCCAACATAACGTAGCTCCCCTTTATTGGCTTCACTACCATACAGAATCAATAGTACACTACACAATAACAAATATAAAAAAATTTATCCTACTCTTCTATTGATCTCTTAAACATATTTCTATAATTCACTAACTCATCATAAAAAAATCAAATTCCTCTAAGTTACACAATAAATGATCTTCTAATTTGCTCAAATTCCCTTTTACTTTATCTACTCTTCAAGCATCAATGACCCATGAGGCTAATTGATAGGTATCCTCAAAATTTCCATAAACATTTCCACAACACCCACTTGAACACTCATGGTATCCACCTTGATATCCACTATTTACCTCCATAGCTTCTTCACCCTGTTTCATCTCATCACTAAATGTGACACATTTATTTATTAACAGCATATCCCTATTCTTCCCCAAAATTGATTTAATATCTCCATGATACATTCTGTCCTTACCATCCCTCCTGTCACCACTGTTATTCCCATTACCTATTCCAAAATTGTCCTTATTCTTAATCACTAGTTTATTCTCATTAAGTTTCTTAATCTCCAATATTTCATCCTATATTACAACACCTATCTCCTTAATTGTATTCATCCAATTATCACTATTCTCTACTTTATCTCTAAGAATACTATTATTATTCAACCTACTTTTATGACATGATTCACAATGCCTAACTCATCTATTAACTTCATTGTACATCGATGGCCAGTAAATTCATTTTCCCACTGCCTTATTTGCACCATTTTGTACCATTGACTTTCCTAAATGTGACTTCTGTACAATTGCACTAATTTTTTCCCTACACATATTCGCCAAATTTTCCCTCATTTGGGTTCTCCGAATAAAATCTCCACAATAATATTTTTTCCATTAATCTAAATTCTCCTCTTATTTTTTTAATATTCCTAATATTACTCTCTTTCATCTTCCTATAAACTGGATCTGTCATCTGTAACATAATAATTATCTCCTTCCTAACTTCCTTCCACTCAATATATACAAAATTTCTTTTTGCTTCAGTGATTCTGATTTCCTCATTTTCTTCTTCTTTGTACATCTCTCTTTATTCTCTACAGTTAAAACTGCAGTGTTTCTATTGCAACTAAATGTATCATATCTCCTTCTACTCTGTCTACACTCCCTTATTAAATGACCTTTTCTAACACAACCATGACAAGTTTTATCTCTAAGAATTTCTGACCTATACTTCTCCCAATTAATTCAATATAAATATTTGATCTATATCTCACTTCTCTTATTTCATCATTCAATTCTTTAATTATATTACCACTTAATCTATACTTAGTCTGTTGATTCCTTTTCCCTTCTAGTTTGGTTTCTAAATCAGACTTCTTCAAATCTAATACACTTATCTTATTTATCCTTTTCAATCAACAATATTTTCCTAGATCTGTCTATCTCTGCAAAAATTTTGCATGCTTCCTCCAGTTCCCTTTTCAGATCCGCGATTTGTTTGTTAACCTCTCTCTATTCAACAGAGAACACCCAGTCTCTATCATCATCCATCCCCTTTTATATTTGCTCAGAATGCAAGGCTTCTTTTATGGCCTCCTCAAAAGTTCCTGGTTTTCTGCATCCTAACTATAATCTATGCTTTGATAAAACTGTATCCATAAACCTACTAATTAAGATCTCTTCTCTTCTTACCTCATCTTCTTGCATACCCTCAGTCATTTTTATCTTATGCCAATTCTAGTCTGTTAGCATATTCTTGTATGCTCTCTTTCTTTCCCTGCTTAGCATCATAAAACTCTTTTGCATAATCCCTTTTAGGTTTTGACTTTCCTACAATATCTCTTAATCTCTCAACCAGTATCCCTTGATTATTAATTTTATGATCGTAATACTCTTGCTGCAAAACCTTTCAATCGAGATTTCAAAACCATCACCTTCACAGCTGGTGTCCATTGAGCCAATGCTGTTATCTCCTCCAAGCAAGCCACGAATGCATCAATATCAATACTGTTCTCTTCCCCAGAATAACCAGGATTCAACTTTACAAATCTTAAGATTATGGGTGCATTATTCTTATTCCCATTATTAGCATTAGCTATGGGTTCATATTACCATCTACTATACCTTCTTCCATTTTCTCTTCCTCAGATAGTCTCGCAGCACATAATACACAAATAAAAAAAAATTTATTTAACGTGAATCCAAAGATGTAATCCAATCACCACTCCTCTCCAATGATTATTCCAACTCTGCCACCTGCCTTTGATCAATACATTCGAGTCTCACTTTTTAGGTGCCATTGTTACCTCTGCCAGTTGATTACCAAAATCACCTCCCCTCCCAGTAGCGGCTAGTTCAGTTTCAGCAATCATCCCAATGAATTATCCTCTACGTAATCAATGGCCACAGAGTCGGGTTCTAAACACTCCAAAGATCGTGTGTGATCTCAGGGACCGCATCACTATATTTTCTTGAATATCTTCTTATAATTTAAAAGAAACAAATGACCACTTCTGTATTCTCCCAACATGAACCCTTCTGGAAGTCAGTATGTCATAATCTACGATTTCTTCCCTTGATTCATATTTTTAGGATGTGCAGTCTCAGGGACCGTGCACCACCAACTACATTACTAAAATAAACTAATGAAAAGTCTTTTTTTTTACTTCTTTTTAATATTTTTATTACCTAAACATACTCTTCAGCTAATCTCCAATATAATTTTTGTTTTTTAATATTTTCTTACTTAAAAAATTTTATTTGAAAACAAATATTTGGAGCAAAACGCAAATAATAATGTAAATAATAATGTAAATATACTAATGCTGTTTTCTGAATTTCAAGAGCATTAAAACCTTCTATAAATATAATTTAATATATATTTAACCTCTGTTAATACAAGTTTTTTATAAAATAATTTTCAACATCGAGAAAAATTATTTTATAGTTTCTTTATAATGAAAAAAATAGGCATATTTATCCTCTGAGATATGATTGGTATTATTCGTTTTTAAAATAGTTTTCTTTTATACAAGAAAGTATATATGTATGAAAGGTAAAAATAATGCAAAGTATCAATTATCAACTATTTTATTTTTATAAATGCCTTTTCTGAAATATTCATGTCTAATTTTGGTGGAAAATGAAGGGTTTTTAAATTTGTTTCTAAAAGTTACTTTTTTAGATAAAATTGAAAAGTTTTTTGAGATGTTCTATTAATAATGAAGTAAATTAGGTGAAAGAAAAAAAATATTCATGATATTCGTTTTTGAACATTAAAAAAAGTAGTTAAAAAATGCGGGTCGATAATCCCACATAGAACAAAACACACAATTCAGGCGGTAAACTCCGGATTGGGAATATTTGTCGGAGGTGACGGAGGTGGGCGGGTTCAGGGTGCGAGCAGCTGGGGTTGGAGTACGAAATGATATTCGGAGGCCAAGGGACGATAAGAAATCGAAAAGCTGGGAGAAATTAGGTCCTAGATATAGTAAGGACATCCACTTTTTAGTATGGGCGAAACGGCAGGTGGGGGGGAGAGAAGGGCCCGTATGCGGCGGTGAAGAATGCGAGAGAACGTGGAGGTCGAATATCCATTGGAGTGGGCGAGGTGTCGGATTATGCGGAGTTCTGAAGATCTGGATAAGGGGCAGAGGGGGAGCTTCAGGGCACGGTCGATTAGGAACCTCAGTGAGACTTGTTTGTGGGTGGCGGGGTGTGAAGAGGAATGGTGTATTAAGTTGGAGGATGTGGTCGGTTTACGGAAGACAGAAAAGGAGAAGCGATTAGTTGTTGGTGATGAGGATATCAAGGAAAGGGATAGACCGGTTAGTTTCTAGTTCAAAAGTGAATTGGATATGCGGAGAAAAGGAGTTAAAGGTGTTAACAATATTAGTGGGAGTAGTGGATCGGGAGTCAAAAAGGATGAGGATGTCATCGACTTATCAGAAATATGTGATGACGGAGGAATTATTGAGGAGGGGGGTGACGTGTGTTAATTCCAGGTGCTGTAGGAAAACCTCAGACAGAAAACTGCTGAGTGGGAACCCCATGTTAACCCTGTGGGTTGGGAATAGTAAGAGTTGTTAAAGGAGAAATAGTTCTGCGAAGAAATTACAGAGAGGATAGCTAGTAGGTCAATAGTATCTGGTGCAGGGAAAGACGCAGCTAGTAACAGACACTGTAGGATAGAAAGGGTAGGGGTGACAGGGATGTTAGTGTATAAGTTGGTGATGTCAAGGGACATAAGGGAGAGGTGCTCATCAGTGTGGATGGAAGAAAGGGACTTAGTAAGGGTTAGGGAATTGCGTACATTATAAGTATTAGGGAGGATTTTCATGTTAAAGAGGAAGGTGGAAAGGGATTTGGCAACGAGGTAGGCAGGAGCTGGGGAATAGTTAACGACGGGGCGTATAAGCATGTTAGGTTTATGGATCTTGACTAGGGCGTTAAGGTTGGGTGGGCAAGGGTTAGGTAGGATGAGGCGTCGGAGGTATCTGAAGCGTGGGGATTTGTTGATGACGGAAATAATAGATTTGTGGTATTTAGAAGTGGGGTCGGATGGGAGGGTGACAAAATTGTTAGCAGTGATGAAATCGTTAACTTTATCAATTAACGTAGAATGGTAAATGATAACCGACACGTTACCTTTATCGGCCTTGACGACGAGGACATCGGAATCTTGTAACTTCGTCTTCAAGGTGGTAGAGGCAGCAGCATCAGTGAGTAGTTCCCGGGGTGGTCTAGACGCAGACGCTTCTTTGAAGGACTTGTGTATCAGATGTCCGATGATGGCTCGCACTGGAGGATGGTCAGTCTGAGGTAGCAGGTTGACGTGGTGCTCAACATCTGAGATGACATCGTGTAAGTCGGATCGTGTTGGCTTCCTATAGAACTCCCAATAGAGTTGGCTTCCTATAGAACTCCTTGGAACTCCTGTTGTCCCTCTGTTATACTGTAAGGCCAGTACCTGTTTAGTTAATAGGAACAGTATTATGATCCATCCTTCCACCGATTCACATTGAAGATTGCATGCTATACTTTGAGAGAAGATCCAGATTGATCACCTTATGAGTCTTTGCAATTCTCAAAATGTCTAAAGTGAGTTCAACAGATTCCTACACTCAATCACACATAATAGATGCAGGCCTTAATGAACCTTGGATTCCCATCCCACATAGTGAATCTGAAGAATTTTCTCTTACTTGCACCTTTGTTGTATATCTCAGAGAAGTTGTTGCACTTCTATTGCTCTGTAGAATCGTGCAGTGCTATTGCTCTGTAGAATTTCTCAATTCCTTTACTCCTTTATAAAAGTAGAACTTTGCATATTATTCATTTAGGCCAGTACTCGCTTCACACACTGTTCACTTGGTTAAGGTTTCCACGAAAAGTAAAACGCAAAAACAGAAGAAACAAAATCTAACAAAAGTTAATCAGATTGAATTTCAGTATCTGCTACTTTTTCTAAATCTTAAATTTTCAGATTACAAAAGCTATAATTGGTCTGGAATGGGATTAGCAGGACACTTCCTTCACACAGCTGTAACCGTATTTGTTCACTGGTAAGACTCCCTGAATAGCTAAATGAGAGGAAAATAGATGGTCCAAAAATGTGCTACCCAAATGGATGAGTATTTCATTCAAAGAATAACAATTGGTATTCCTCCCCTCAACATTCGCTTGCCTTCTCTGTCTTTCAAGCCATAGTAGGAACTCATTGTTCCACCAACTCACTCAATGAGTAAAGAAAGTTGTCTCACACCCCCTCTTCGTTGATGCTCCCATATATAACCTTGCACTACCAGCCTCACTTTCAACACAAGAGAAACAAAAATACTGAGTAAAATCAGTTAAAATTAAAGTTTTCTCATTTTAAACCTCCTCAATCTTAAGCTCATGACAGACCCTCCATATATAAAAACTTCTAGTATCACCTTATTAACTATGCAAAAGATCAAAATTATCCGAATTCACCTTTAAATCATAATAATCCTCATTTCTGCGTCACACTAACACTCCCCCTTACAGTGACTCACCAACCAAATTCTATTTATCCCAATTTAAAAAACATCCAGAATTCCATAATAGGCTTAGTTATCAAACAAATTCTTAAGATTCATCCGTCTATGTGCTAATGACTTCCAAAGAACACCAACTTCAAGAGACCACACCTTAGTCTATTAGTACTTATTCATAAAAGTTCACTACAATCATAAAAAAATAAGTAACTCATGAAACGTCACATACTTCTACAACCAAATTAGAACAAATTATGAAAGAATTCAAAAAAATTCATCTGCAAAAAAATGAGTATCCACTCATTATTCATCACTTAATATACACCAGCATCTTAAAATGCCTTTTCAATTCTATCTTAATTCCTTTTAAAATTCCATGGTAGGATCCTCATCTAAGTAATTCTCTTAAAACTCAATGAGGTATATCCCAGGAAGACAGAAGACCAGAGGAAATGACCGAGTCATCACTCCAACCCTCTCCTGTGAAGACCACCCCTCTCAAGAAAACCTCACAACAATATCGTCAGTTTCATCCAATATAACGTAGTTCCCGTTTATTGGCACAAAATAACAAAGATAAAAAAATTTACTCTACTGTTCAATTAATCTCTTAAACATATTTTTATAATTCACTAACTCATCATAAAAAAAATCAAATTCCTTTAAGTTACAAAAAAATGTTCTCCTAATTTGCACAAATTCCCTTTTAATTTATCTACTCTTCCATCATCAATGACTCATGAGGCTAATTGATAGGTATCCTCAAAATTTCCATAAACATTTCCACAACACCCACTTGAACACTCATTGTACCCATCTTGATATCCACTATTTACCTCCATAGCTTCTTCACCCTGTTTCACCTCATCACTAAGAGTAATACGTTTATTTATTAAAGGCCTATCCTTATTCTTCCCCAAGATTGATTTAATACCTCCATAATATATTCTGTCCTTACTATCTCTCCTGTCACCACTGTTATTCCCATTACCAACAAAATTCTCCTTATTCTTAATCACTAGTTTATTCTCATTAAGTTTCTTAATCTCCAATATTTCATCCTATATTACAACAACTATCTCCTTAATTGTATTCATCCAATTATCACTATTCTCTACTTTATCTCTAAGAATACTATTATTATTCAACCTACTTTTATGACATGATTCACAATGCCTAACTCATCTATTAACTTCATTGTACATCGATGGCCAGTAAATTCATTTTCCCACTGCCTTATTTGCACCATTTTGTACCATTGACTTTTCTAAATGTGCCGTCTGTACAATTGCACTCCTAATTTTTTCCCTACACATATCTTCCAAATTTTCCCACATTCAGGTACTCCGAATAAAATCTACACATTATTATTCCTTCCATCAATCTAAATTCTCCTCTTATTTTTTTAATATTCCTAATATTACTCACTTTCACCTTCCTGTAAATTGGATTAGTCTTCTGTGACATAATTATCTCCTTCCTAATTTCCTTCCACTCAATATCCACAAAATTTTTTCACTCCTGTGATTCTGATTTTCTCATTTTCTTCTTCCTTGTACACCTCCCTTTATTCTCTACAGTTAAAACAGCAGTGTCTCTATTGAAACTAAATGTATCATATCTAATTCTATTCTGTCTACACTCCCTTATAAAATGACCTGTTCTACCACAACAATGACAAGTTTAATCCCAAAAAAATTTCTGACCTATATTTCTCCCAATTTATTCAACATGATTATTTGATCTATATCTCACTTCTCTTATTTCATCTTCCAATTCCTTAATTATATTACTACTTAATCTACCCTTAGTCTGTTGATCCCATTTCCCTTCCAATTTGGTTTCTAAATCAGAAATCTTCAACTCTAATTCACTTATCTTATTTATCCTTTTCAATCAACAATTTTTTCCTAGATCTGTCTATCTCTGCAAAAATTTTGCATGCTTCCTCCAGTTCCCTTTTCATATCCGCGATTTGTTTGTTAAACTCTCTCTCTTTTCAACAGAGAACACCCAGTCTCTATCATCATTCATCCCCTTTTATATTTGCTCGGAATGCAAGGCTTCTTTTATGGCCTCCTCAAAAGTTCCTGGTTTTCTGCATCCTAACAGTAATCTATGCTTTGACAAAACTGTATTCATAATCCTACTAAATAAGGTCTCTTCTCTTCTTACCTCATCTTCTTGCATACCCTCAGTCATTTATCATATGCCAATTCTAGCCTGTTAGCATATTCTTGTATGCTCTCTTTCTTTCCCTGCTTAGCATCATAAAACTCTTTTGCTTAAATTCTCTTAGGTTTTGACTTTTCTACAATGTCTTCTAATATCTCACCAATATCCCTTGATCATTAATTTTATATAACTTTCAAAACCATCACCTTCACAGCTGGTGTCCATTGAGCCAATGCTGTTATCTCCTCCAAGCAAGCCACAAATGCATCAATATCAATACTGTTCTCTTCCCCAGTATAACCAGGAATCAAATTTACAAATCACAAGATCATGGATACATTATTCCCATTCCCATTTAGCATTAGCTGTGGGTTCACATTACCCATACGTTCTTCCATTTCCTCTTCATCAGATAGTCACGGAGCACACAATACACAAATAAAAAAAATTTTTACTTAATGTGAATCCAAAGATGTAATCCAATCACCACTCCTCTCCAATGATTATTCCAACTCTGCCACCTGCCTTTGACCACTGCATTTGAGTCTCACTTTTGGGTGGCATTGTGACCTCTGCCAGTTGATTACCAAAATCACCTTCCCTCCCAGTATCGGGTAGTTCAGTTTCAGCAGTCTTCCCGATGAATTATCCTCTATGTAATCAATGGCTAGAGAGTCGGGTTGTTAACACTCCAAATTTCGTGTGCAGTCTCAGGGAATGCATCACTATATTTTTGTGAATATCTTCTTATGAATTTAAAAGAAGCAAATGACTACTTCTGTATTCTCCCAACATGGACCCTTTTAGAAGTCAGTAAGTCATAATCCACAATTTCTTCCTTGATTCAATTTTTATAGGATGTGCAGTCTCAGGGACCGCGTGCCACCAACTACGTTACTAAAATAAATTAAGGAAAAGGTCTTTTTTTTTTACTTCTTTTTAATATTTTTATTGCCTAAACATATTCTTCAGTTAATTTCCAATATATTTTTTTTAATACGAGGGTTGGGGCATAAGTCATGGAAACTGTTTTTTTCTTGTAGATATGTGAACGGATTACAAACGTACATGTGTTGTGTGGAAGTTCTGCAGGCATAGTGTGTATGCAGAACAAGAGATGGCTCTGCGATAGCTGATAGTAGCGCAGTGAGGGCTGTGAAATCAGTCAGTCGGTCAGTGTCGTGCGAGATGGAAGTAACTGAGCAGCGCACTTACATTAAAATAGCTGTTCTCCGAGGGAGAAATGCGATGGAATGTCACATTGAATTAGTGGAAGTCCTTGGGAATAATGCCCTACCATATCGTACAGTAGCACAGTGGGTAGGAAAGTTTCAGCATGGACGTGTGTCAACCATTGATGAGCAACGTTCGGGCTGATGGTATTCAGCGCCTGAGGCTGATGATATTCAGCACCTCCCACATCATTGGTAGCGTGTGGTGACAGTAGCAGGGGACTGCTTTGAGGGTCTTTAGGCCCAGATTTGTCATTCTTTTGCACCGTGAAGGCCATATTGCCCTGTATACTACCATAATAAATTAGTGTGTTACGATATTTCAGTGCTATTCATTGTCCACAGATGTAGTTAACACCTTGTCCTTTCATCTGTATATGTCACATTTTCCAACCGGACTGGTATCTTCAAGAAAAAAAATAGTTGCTATGACTTTTGCCACAACCCTCGTATTTTCCTACTTAGAAACTTTTATTTAAAAACAAGTATTTAGAGCGAAACGCAAATAATAATGTAAATATACTAATGCTGTTTTCTAAATTTCAAGAGCATTAAACTCTTCTATAAATATAATTTCATATATATTTACCTCCGTTTATGCAAGTTTTGAATAAAATCATTTTGAACATCGAGAAAAATTATTTTATAGCTTTTTTATAATGAAATAATAGGCATATTTATCCTCTGAGATATGATTGTTATTATTATTTTTTATAATGGTTTTCTTTTATATAAGAAAGCATACATGTATGAAAAGTAAACATAATGCAAAGTATCAATTATCAACTATTTTATTTTTATAAATGCCTGTCCTCAAATATTCATGCCTATCCTGAAATATTTTGATGGAAAAAGAAGGGTTTTTTAATTTGTTTCTAAAAGTTACGTTTTTTAGATAATATTGAAAAATTTTTGAGGTGTTCTATTAATAATGAGGTAAATTAAGTGATAGATAAAAATATTCAGTATATTCATTATTGAACATCAAAAATAGTAGTTTCAAAATGCGGTCACAAAGACAGCGTGCCACCACCTGTGTTACAAACACCCGCGCCACCTCTGAAATATTAAGACAAGTAAAAGTGACTCGAGAGTGAATTATTTCAATAGAAATAAGTAGGCAAAGTGTTAGAATTAAAATAAAAATCTTTATTTCAACAAATGTGTTAAATTGGAAAAGGAGATTATAAGTAAATAAAAAAAAGACTTTTAATGATAATGGCCTTATTAAATCTAAATGATTATACTTCAGATATTTAAAGAATGCAGCTGTTTAATTATTATGAATATTCAAGAGAAAGATTAAACCATTCTAATTATATATTAATTATGATAAGTATTATAAGTTGTGCTCTAGTGACCACTCTATTACAATGTTCAAATAAAATAAAATCCTCTCGTATTCACTAAGCAAGTTCAAACAAAATTACCACTTACAAAATATTCATCCACTTGAAGAATTATATCCTCAATGGTAAATCACAACATAAATCACTTTATTTCCTAAAGCACTGTAGAAACTACTTATAAATTCCACCTGAATATAGCACAGACAAATTTCACACAGAAGATCGCACGCTGTACTTTGAGAGAGGATCCAGATCGACCACCTTATGAGTCTATGTAATTCTCAAAATGTCTAAAGTGAGTTCAACAGATTCCTACACTCAATCAGAAGTAATAAATGCAGGCCTTGACTAACCTTGGATTCCTATCCCACGTAGTAACTCTCAAGAATTTTCTCTCGCACCTCCGTCGTATTTCTCTGAGAAGTTGTTGCACTTCTATTGCTCTTTAGAATCGTGCACGGCTTTTGCTCTGTAAAATTTGTCAATTGCTTTACTCCTTTATACTAGTAGAACTTTGCATATTATTCACTTAGGCCAGTACTCGCTTCACACACTGATCACTTCATTGAGGTTTCCACCAAAAATAAAACGCAAAAATAGAAGAAACCAAATGTGACAATAGTTAGTCAGATTGAAGTTCATGTCTGCTTAATATTCTAAATCTAGAAATTTCGGGTTACAAAGGCTACAATTGGTCCAGAATGGGTTTAGAAGGACACATCCTTCACACAGATGTAACCATATTTTTTTATTAGTGAAACTCCCTGGATAGCCGCATGCTAGGAAAAGAGATGGTCCAAAAATTTGCTACCCAAATGGATGAGTTTTTCATTCAAAGAATAACAATTGGTATTCCTCCCCTCAACATTCGCTTGCCTTCTCTGTCTTTCAAGCCGTAGTAGGAACTCACTGTTCCACCAACTCACTCGCTGAGTAGAGAAAGTTGTCTCACACCCTCTCTTCGTTGATGCTCTAATATATAACCTCGCCACTTCTGGCCTCACTTTCAACGCAAGAAAAGCAAAAAACCTCAGTAAAATCCATTAAAATTAAAGATTTCTCATTCTAAACTTCCCCAATCTTAACCTCATTATCTATGCAAAAGATCAAAATTATCCTAATTCACCTTTAAATCATAATAATCATCATTTCTGCTTCACACTAACACCCTCCCTACAGTGACTCACCCAATCAAATTCTATTTATCCCAATTTAGAAAATATCCATTACACCATTATAGGCTTAGTTATCAAACAAGTTCTTAAGACTCATATTAATTAATTTTTAATTAAGAATGCAAAAATGACTGCTAATAAAGGTCAATTAAAGGCTATTATTAATGGATTATTTTCATGCATGGGGACGAGTTTTAGTGCAATTGTGGCAAAAATAAGAAACCAATTTGCCTCCCATTTTAGATGCGGAAAAACATTGAATGGACAGGCCTTCTGTAATCTAGTTGGCCATGCCATTGTCTTTAGATCACGTTCTATATCAAAGCCTCCTGCAGACAAGGCCAGCTCACTCAGACAAAATGGCGGCAATAGAAGGCTAGCAGATGATACAGCTGAGGTAGATTTTTTTAATGTTCAGCCAAAAAATGTAAAAAATGCACTATATGTTATTTTATTGATAATAGTATTCACATTAAAATATACAATCGTCAAATTATTTAAATTCTAATAATAAAAAATAATTCTCTTTGAAAAATTCAGTTTAGTTTAATAAATCTAAAATATATTATAATAATATTTTTATGTCAAGAAAATTGTGAATAAAAAATCATATTGTGAATTTTTACATTCTGTTTGCTCATCATTCAAAAAAAATGTCCATCTCGCCTATATCATCTGCCAGACTTCTATTGCCGCCATTTTGTCTGAGTGAGATGGCCTTGACTGTAGATATAAATGGTCATTGAACTTCTAACATTTTCCATTGTTTCAAGAAGCTAACGAATACAGATAGCACCAGGTGCCGCATATTTCCAGTAGATCCGACTGTGACCTACGATAGAGGAATTTTATTGAAACTGAAAATGAAACTAAAGTTTCTGTCTCTCGATAGGAAGGCGTTGCAGGCACATTTGGGCCGATTAAACATTTAACGCCACTTTTCAATTCAGTTCCCACCCTATGGGGAGCTATAAACTTTAGCTACATTATTCAGTGGAGCTCGACCATTTATATCTATAGACCGTGCATTAGATAATAGGGAATCATTAAACTCCCGCCAGTTTCCATTTTTAGAGAGCTAGGGAATTCAGACTATCCTAGGAGCCTAGGACCTGCGATCTATGCAGCACCTAGCATGATCTGGGTTCCTTAACTTGTTTATTTATTTAGTTGATTGCCAAAATTAATAGTGACTATGTAATGCATTCAATAGTTGGTTTATCTATTATTCATTTAACATTTTATAGAATACATTAATTTCGGCAGTAATATGTCATAATTCTGGCTGCATTGAAACTGAAAATGAAACTAAAACTTTTAAAGGATGGGTCTAATATTGCTACGGATACTACACGTAGCAGATAATTTGTTGCCGACACACGTTTCGGTGTTACACCATTTTCAAGGCTCGCATAATAGTAACACCGGAAAAATTAATTTTGTTACTATTATGCGAGCCTTGAAAATGGTATAACACCGAAACGTGCGTCGGCAATAAAATTAATAGTATCTGTATTGTATTAAACCCATCCTTTATTTCATATTCACAATGATACTTGACCGATAGGGCGGTGCTGCAAGCGTTTTTATTCCGATTATATATTCAACACTATTTTTCAAAGGAGTTCCTGCCCTATCGGGAGCTAGAAACTTTAGCTTCATTTTTAAGTGGATGACCATCTAGTATCTACAGACAAAAAAGCAGCTAATTCTCGAATTCCTCCGACCAATCAGAAACAAACTAGAGTGCCTTTATAACCAAAATCAAATGTTTCGATATATCGTATTTATTCTACTTTAATCGCCTAAAACAACTAAGTTTGTGGGATCGTATTAAGCAAGCGGATAGTGGGGGGGGGGGGGGTCAAACGAACTTCGGGCTGACGGAGTTCAAATTAGCGTATAATATACATCACAATACATTAATTATACAGTATATACAATGTTCAGTTCATTATGCCGTATATTATTCACTCTTTGTTTGAATTTCCCCTCGTTTAAAGCTAAAACGAAAATAATTTCTCAAAAAATGGCAACTTCAAAACTGCTTCGATCTGCCAAAGTTGTATTTTGTCTTTTGCTTCTTTTCCGATCATATGATAAGGAAGTTAAGTATTGTTGATTTTAAAGTAAATTTTCTTCTGATTTTTAAAAGAAACATGAAGTCAGAGAATTTTTTGTATAACTGGGAAAAGTCAGGGAATTTAACAAAATCAGCAAAAAAATGCGACATAGGAACGAAAAATTTGAAAAATAACAATAAATTTTCTAAAAAAATAATTTTTTTGCTGCCGATGGTCAACCGGGAAAAGTCAGGGAATTTTTCGAAATCGTTTTGCTAGACACCCTGATAATGATTTTATTATAAATGTGATTCTCCTTTTATTATATTCATTGTTAAATTTTAATTATTCCTATATTTTATTTCAGCTCTACTTCATGAGGAAATTATAAGTAACGGTCAAAATGAAGGTGCATCTACAGAAACTAACAGAAAGACAAACTGAAGATAGTGATGAACTAACTGATCTCAGAACTATACTGCAAATGTGTAAGGAATCTTTGAGGTCAAAAGAAAAGCAAATCATCGAATTAAAGGACAATGCATACCTTATTGTCATGAAATTACCTTTCAGTTTTACATACTTAAAATTTAAAATTTCATGTGTATTTTGTAGTTAAATGTATTTTAAAATTCAGTCAATAAAGTGGTCTTTTTTTTTTCTTTATACAGTATACGCTTATCTATTTTATTTCTTTTTTTCAGTAATGAAAAATTATAATTTTTTGAATAATTCCTTGATTTATTTTTTTTAATTGTATAATGTTTAATAAAATTTTTGATAAGGTGGATATTCATTTTATTAAAAAAAATTGTGACATGATTAATAATAAAACAAGAATATAACCCGTAAAACGATTTTCAAATATGCTGAAAAGTAGACTATAAAAATTTGTTGTTTCGTATTATATACAGTAATATTTTTATATAGAGCAATGGCGAAAACTGCATGTAAATTTACGTATTCGATTGCAGCGCTCACACGAATCTTTCCAAACGCGCGAAATGAGAAATGAAATTCTCGCACGTCTAATGTTAAATGTTTTAAACTACTGGGCCTATGTTCTTTCCACTGCTAGATCAAAGTTACCATAAACGTCAGGAGAGAAAAATCATTGTTTCAAAGCACCGTCGGGAAAAATCTTTTAAGCATTCCAAGGAGCTTTAGCTGTGACGCAGATATAATTTTAAATTTGAATATCTCACGTTTACTTGCACTTGGTTTAAATAAACAGTGGAAATATCTTTGATTCAAAACGCATTCACACCATTTTTAAATATAGGCCTAACTTCAATTAGCTATTTTAACAATAGGCCTAATATTAATTAGTCATTTTTAACTATAGGCCTAACATTAATTAGCCATTTTTAACTATAGGCCTAACATTAATTAGCCATTTTTCACAATAGGTCTAACATTATATAGTCATTTTAACTTAGGCCTAACATTAATTAGCCATTTTTAACAATAGGCCTAAGATTAATTAGCCATTTTTCACAATAGGCCTAACATTATATAGTCATTT
>JAHWFO010089755.1:361911-378483 GCA_023313115.1 Rhysida immarginata | reverse complement strand
ATTTTTAACTATAGGCCTAACATTAATTAGCCATTTTTAACTATAGGTCTAACATCAATTAGCCATTTTTCACAATAGGCCTAACATTAATTAGCCATTTTTAACTATAGGCGTAACATTAATTAGCCATTTTAACAATAGGCCTAACATTATTTAGCCATTTTTAACAATCGCCCTAACATTAATCAACACATTTAACAATAGGCCTAACAGCACTGAATTTTAAAATGAAATGAGCACGTGCATCAAGAAATCTTCATAACAGGCACGTGCTCCAAGCTGCCATCAACAATGCTTAAATGATAAACAAAAAGTAACATTATATTCACTTATGACTCGTCAGTAGGATTCGATTGATATATTACATGCCCTAAGTTCATATTCTTATCATTAGTGCACGTGCTTGAAGGGGTCCACGAGAGCTCATCAAAAGATGATATATCGCAGTTAAGTTCTTCCGTTTTCATGTTTTCGTGCAAACGATGGCTGGCCGTGCACATAAAGGTACTGATTAAGCTTGTATTTTTATATATAGCTTTAGCTAAAGCTCATAATAAGGGATCATTGAAGTACTTTTGGGGGGTCATTTTCTCGGACGTAGCATTTCGAAAATCGAAAAGAATGACATATTTATCTTGTGCTCATCATTCTCGTTCGAATGACATATTACATGCCGTATATTGCCAATAAAAAAATTTAATGGGGGGGTTTGGGTGTCAATAGTCACGTGACTGTTAGACCGATTTCAATCACAAACTAATCAGGTGAGCTCAGGAAGTGTCTCTATCGAAGAGCGAAAGCAGAATTTAAAAAAGTTAAAGCGTTCTCGAGTAATCGTCGGACATACAGACGGACGGACAGACAGACACACAAACAGAGCGAAACCAATATATGCTTTTCAGCATATAATAATAAACGGGAAGAAACATAAAATGGGAAAAAACAAAAAATAAATTTTAATTTACATTTTTTCAGTTTATTTTCTTTTCTAATAATTGAAAGTGGACTTTTATTTTCGATTTATTGATTCACTCCATTAATTCGAGGGGTTTCTTAATGCCAAAAGTGCAAAATTTCTTGTTTCTGATAGACAGATTGGACACAATGTGGCTGCTTGGCCTCTCATGGCCACACTCTGGTTATAAAGGCACTCTAAAACAAACATACGTGTTGCGCCCTCTTTTGTCGGTCTTTACAGAGGCCTAATATCTCGAAGGCCATGATGCAAGATGAGCAGTGATTCAAAGCGTATTTTCTGATGACCTGAGTGAAATGTTTAAACTATAAGGATATAGGGATGCAACATCGAATCAAAACATCGATGTTTTTCTGTAGTAGTATTTTCAGTAGAATATTCAATTGCAAAAACAACGTTAAATGAATATAGTTACAATTGCAACACAAAACAAAATAGTGTCAATTGCAACACAAAACAAAATAGTGTCAATTGCAAGAACAATAATTTCAGTGAATAAAATCTTCGAACTGGCGGACTCAGTGAAGTTATTTCAGTGAATAATGTCTTCGTTAACATTGAAAGGAAATAAAATCGTCAACATCGGAATATAATCTTCGATGACATTGGAAGGAAAACATAGATACACCTTAATAATAAGATCGATGTTTAAAAAATGTAATCTCTTGCATCTCTAGTGTAAACCACTGCTAATGCTAGAGAAAATGAGTTTTGCCATTTAATATTACTAGTTTTAATCAGTGTCTGCCATACTTAATCATAGCGAAATCTGGCGAGCTTGAATTTTTGATTGAAACTTTCAAGAACAAGAGTAAAGAGAAAAAAAATAACAGAGGGACATCAGGAGTTCCAACTAGTTTCGCCATTTATTCCCGGCTTTGTCAAGGATATACAGCAAGACAATCGACAATCGAACAGTGGAGTGAACATGTGTTCAGATGGGACGAAAGCAACGCTTTCATTAGGCTCATCAATCCAGAGTATAACGCCAAAGGAAATACACTGAAATAGGCAAGAAGCCTGGCCAACCCTACAGGTCCTCCACATTATGCAAACAAAAAATAAGATTGACGATTGTCAGACGAGACACAACGAAGCTAAGCAAAGCAATTCAGAACAAAACCATCAAACCGCGGGGTAAATAGATTATCACAACTTCCAGTACTCCGGGAAGGTAACGTTGCCAATGTTCTCAAAATTTACATCCAGAACGTGTCTAGGCTTTCGGTACCTAGTATGCCACTTCATCTCCATTGAGTGCCTCAGGATCCCCTTCACCAAGTCGTTGTCATGGTTCTCGATCTTCAGGATCATATTCGTGAGTAGGTCCTGGATGTATTTCCCAATATGAGTCATGTTGAAGTCACCATGGATTGCCTGATTTTTCGCGATTCTTCTGTCCAGTTGGGCAATAGTCCTCAATGTGACGTTCTGAAACGATTGGAGCTCCTTCCAACTACTTCTGGAGATAGTTGCCCACGCTGGCATGCCATACAGCAGGATAGTCCTAACGATTGTTTTGTAAAGGAGAAGCTTATTGTCAATGCTGAGGGAGCTGTTGCGTCCCAGGAGAGCTAAGAGGCTGTATTTAGCCTTTTTCGATATACAGCAAGAGGCATGCAAGCCTTTATATATACAGAACAGTGGTACAAGCAATGAGCGTAAATACATACAAGAACCAATAGGATAAAAAGCAAGGGGGCCAATGAGAAAAAGGACGTAATGGCCAGTAGAATAAAATAGAATAAATACAAAACTTTTTAAGATACACAAAAGAGAAGTTATACAGAGATGGTGCGTTTAACGCGGACCGAAAAGAGAACATATGAAAGATTCTTGTGACGAAGAAGATAGTGAATGTGGAGGGCTTCATCTACCAACCACTAACTTTGTCTGCAGCATTAAAGAAATGGAAGCGGTATTTAAAGATATATTTCCAAAAATTCTTATCCAAAAAAATATTAAATCAAAATTATTGTTAAAGTTACAAGAAATTAATCAAAAGAATTTGACGAGGATTTGCCAAGTGACCCGCAATAGAATCATTAAGCTTTTTTTCAATGTTAGAATTCATCATTATCTGAAACTAAGAAATCAAGAAATTTTGGAACTGGTACAATCCTCAAAAAGGCAGAAAAAATTAGCAAAGGTTAAGCATGCCTAATCTTCCATTTATCTTGAGTAATATCACGGATCCATGGTGATATTTTCTTAATTTGATTTTTAAAGCTAATTTAGTGCATCATTTATTTTAATCAATGTCGTTAATCATTTAACTTAAACTATCTACTACAGTGCTCTAGGTCGCCCTGTATACAGTGTAGTAATAAATTTATTATAGATCTTTTTTATATAAAAATTTATTATAAATATAAAAATAAAATAATTTATTATAAACTTTGTATATAATATATATAAAAAATAATAATCGAAATCTGTAGAATAATCAAAAATAGAGACTCGTTGAATTATAAACTTGGTTAATATCGGAAATTTACAATTTAACTTTTATTTAGAATCACAGTTTAGTCACTGTGTAAAATAATACTTTTTTTTTTGCTGCAAATCTTATATACCTGGATGGGATGGATGGATTTTCAGCCTGCATCTCCCCTTTTATCCGGGAGACTAGCTGTTTGGGGTGAAAGGATGATGGTGAAAGTGAAATAGACAAACACAAACATCCATGCCCTCGGCGGGATTCGAACCCGCGACTCGCCTCAACGCTCTCGGCCACCGAGCCGGCATCTTAAATACCTTGTTGAAAAGATTTATGTAAAGCAAATGATAAGAAGGCTATAACCTCGTAATCGAACCATTTATACCCCCCTCCCTCTTATTCTTTTCATGATAGCAGGGTCTTATACCCCCATTAAAAGACCCTGATGATAGTATGTATTGCTTAAAAATATTAGAAATGCATTTAACAGCCAATTTTTCTGACGAGAATTCCAATTATATATTTTAATAATATATCATTTTTTTTAATATAATTATATTAAAATTTAAAGATTAGATTTTTAGGTTTCGATATGTGAGGATACAGCGCTTTACCTATTCGAACAAATACAATGAGGTCAAAAAAGAATCACGAAACAAAAAACATTTAATGTTCAGGAAAAATTAAAGAAACATTTATTTCTTAATTTTTTTGTCATTTAACTCGTGTTATTCATATTTTGCCTCATTCAAAAAAAAACAAACCCAAACAAACATGACGGACTTACAGAGTTATGCTAACAAAGAAAATAAATTGGTAGTAAATGTATATGTATTGAAAATGCTATTATATTTTGTTTGAAAGGTTCACCTTTATTAATTTCGCTTTTTCAAAAATGGTTTTATTTTTTAAAGTCCGTGTATTATTTTTTCTAAATATAAAATTATTCTAACTTAGGGAAGAATATATTCATGGGTTATAAATAAACAAATAAAGAAAGGAAAAAAAAAAAAAAAAGACGAGAGGTAAAACGACGACTTCCTTCCTGTTAATCATCTCGTTTTCGAATTGGTTACCAATTTCATTTTTAAAAAAACATTATTATATAATTATTGCTGCAGTGTTGAACAACTTCAACAATCGTAATTTCTACACTAATAATATTGGAGAAAACGAGAAAGCAGAAGGTATGTTTCAAAAAATCTATACTACATAACGATTCAATTGATAGTCTCATGTTTTGGTTCAATCGAAATTCTTTCAAATTATTTTTTGCATAAAGAAAACCATTATTGTTAAACTGCAAGAGTTGAATAGTGTAAGTGAAGGTAATTGTTTTATTGCATGCATTGGTTTATTTCAATCGAGATTGTTTAAGCTAAACAGCATTCAATAACATATAAGCGAATTGAACAACAATTTCTTTTCCATGCAGCAGTAGTAGAAGCAAGCAAGGTCGACCGTGTTTACATTGGATCGTCCGTTGACGGTGTCGGCTGGAGAGGCAGGCGACGGCCATCCATTCGCCTTTGCCCCGTAGTTTTCGAAACGAAAGCTCCGATTTCCCAGTGCCCACAGAACAAATCATCAACTGTGATCGAGATGGAAAATTTCGAGGAGAAAGACGCTCCTAACGATCCGCCAGAAATGAACGATTCCGCTTTTTCGAACTTTGCGACATCACATTCCCAACCTTCCCTTAACAGTTCCGAGCTAGTCACCGATATTAGCCAAGGTTTTAGTATAGACTCGATCGGTTCAAATTAAAATTTCCTTTATAATATCTAATGGATCAGAAATTAATTAGATCGTTATTGCTTTATTTTATTTTTGTAGTCGATGGCGTGCAGCCTTATAGTAACGCACAAAATGGTTCAGATCCGAGGGAACATCAAGAGGTAAACTAAAAAGAAAAGGCTAATAAAAAAAAAAAAAAAAAAATTTAAAAAATACAACCTAGCCATTAACAACATCGGACACGACTATTATAAAAATTTTGATTAAAATAAATGGATTCTGAGTTTTAATTTAAAAAGGTAAATATTATATACTTATTCCAGTTATTAACTGGACCTATTTTAATAACGATATCGTTGAAATGCTCTACTCCTACCATAAAACGATCGATACGCCTTTTCTGCTGTCACTTGGCTTCAGAAGTCTTTCGTCAATTCACTTTTGGGTTTATTAATTTGCTGCCGTTTAAGTTGCTGTGACAATTCACAAATTAATGAAGGTTTTTTGCCCGTTTTTATTAATCTAACTTTCCTTCATGTTCATCTGCTAATAACGATTATTTTTGTAACAATAACTGTCATGTGTTTAGTGACCAGTTTGTGCAATAAACATGAGAGATTTAATTGAATGTAATTTTTAATACGGAATCTGTCTAATCTGGCCTCTCTATAATCTGAAAATCTGTTCTTTCTGGGGAAAAAATATGGTCCTGACCAACGGTATAGGTATAAGGTTACTTCTCCCTATTGTGGAAATCCACCTGTACAGGAAATAATTTTTGGTTCTGTGCAATTCCAGATTAGTTAATTTGAAAAACTGTGTAAAATAGACTTTTTAATATTAAGTTCAAACATTATGCCTATATTACACATATTTCTGCACATGTTTGCTGTTATGCAATGTCTGATTCTGCAAAATGCTTTTACAAGCAGTGTATGGAAGCTTCTGTAGAAAATAATTTACATTTCGGTTTTTAACTTAAGTCTTTAGAAAATTTTTTTGTAATACCGTAAAATCTTGAATACACGCCCGGGCGTCTATTTGTTTCAATGGTCTGGACCCCCCCTCCCCCGGCGTTTATTTGAGACCCGGCGTTAAGGGCTTGTTCCCAATAATAGGGTGTCCCAAACGATTGCGTAAAATTCACTGACTTTTCCCGGTTGATCATGTAATTTTCACTGACCAATTTTTCATTCCAATTTCGCATTTTTTTGCTGATTTTGTAAAATTCCCAGACTTTTCCCAGTTACAAAAAATTCCCTGACTTTTCCCAGTTTTCCCCATTGCTAGTCACCCTGCAATAAATCTGACAAAGTTTTGAATTGCTATTTAATACAAAATTTTGTTTTGTAAACAAAAAATTAATAATTAGATAATATGATCTTCTGATTCGGAATCTCTGGAGATAACTGCCTCATTATTATAAAGTTCTTCATAATCTTCGATCTCTTGAAAGGTAATGGTTTCTGAATCCCGCATAGTATCGTGCAATTTCAGCAATATATCTCTGCCAGCAGGGATATGAATTATTTAAACGGGGGTCTTTAAATGTTGTTCAGGGTCTTTCTGTGCTGCTGTTGTTTTTCGGCGATTTGAAAGATGACCTGGACCCGGCGTTTATTTGAGACCTGGCGTTTAATCTATTTTTTACACCCCACCCGGCTTTTATTTGAGACCGGCGTGTATTCAAGATTTTACGGTAGATATATAAAAATTAATTGCGGTAAATTTTAAATTTACATAATAGTAAACGAAAAACAATTATTAAACACATTATTAAATGTTCAATCAGATTTGCATTTATAGGGGCAGTAGCTAAAAACTACTTGTAAGAATACACGCTTGGTTTGTACGTTTATCCCGCCTTCCGCCGTTTTCACAATAACTTGAAAACAGATTAGCTTTTTCAAATTCTGTTTTCAGAAATATGACCATCAAGGTCTTAGCTCGACTGTATCAACTTTTCAGGCTTTTTATGGACCTCGTCAAGTCTATTGCACATGCTAAAACGGTGACCGTAAGAATACCAAGACAATGGCATATCATATAATAATCGATTTGTCAAGAATGAATTTACTGTTACTTTCTTTTTAAATTTTAAACATGGGCACATGCACGTGATGATCGCTTTGTCCCAGTTAAAGCTCCTTGGAATATTTACAAGATTTTATTTCAAGATGCATATATTTCTGTTGCATAGTTTAATTGTATGGTTTTAAATTTGCAAAATAGGCAAATGGCACTTCAGAATTGAAACTACCAACAAAGGGTGTGTTTGTTTAATGCAACAAAGATCAAGGAACTGTGTTTGTTTTATCTCGTCAGACACTCTTAGTCAATGTCATAATTACAAACTAAAGAATTGGTTCAAACAGAACAGGACATTCGTAATGTAGGATTTGGGGCCATTTCGAAAACGTTATTTAATGAAAATATTGCTTTATCATTAAATTATTTACTGAGAGCATTATCATATTGTTTTTATCTCGTCAGTCTGACGACTACCATGAAATCGTGATTTGCAGTTACAGCTAGTTACTTTTTGTTGCTTTCGTGACCAAAGAATAATCTCATATATGAATCTATGCTTTTGTGATTCACTGTGTACAGTGCATATTCCAGTTAATTGGACTACAACTGGACATGTCCTAATATCCAACTGGTCCTATATAGCGTACAGCTTTTGCAGAATATGAAAAAAATTAAAGACAATTCCTTTAATGATATTATAATTTAATATTAGCAAATTTCTCATAATATCCAAATAAGACAGTCCTTGGACCAAAACTTGAAATTAAAAAAAACAGATACTTAGAGTAGAATAGGGTTTTTCACGGCTGCCCCTTGACACTCGCCTTAACGGCTTCTGCTATGATATCAAACAACTACACAATGAAGAGAATAACGAAGTTTACATCTGTGGTTGAGAATACCGTTGACAGCGACTTCTGACAAAAAAAAAAATTCCATCTTTTGGTGGACTATGCTACTAAAGGCATACTGAAATTATTGGTTTCAATGGTTAGAATTTTGGTCTGACTAAATGATGCATAGGTCATATTAAATGGCATAAGCTTTTGATCGGTTGTCCTTGTATACATCTGGTTCCTCTACCACTGCTTCTTTAAAACTAAATGCATTATAGTAAAGGAATCTGAAGATGCCAGGAAAATATGGAAGTCTGGTAATGGTAAAAAATAACAAAGAGAAACCACAAATTCCACACACATTTTAATACTATGTATGTGCATTATTCTCTTCACTCATTTGTAAACGCTGAAGAAGACGTCTTGGTCGTCGAAATATGTAGTATTAAAATAAATTTGTGGAATACGTGATTTTTTTCCTGTTATTTCTTACCATAAATGCATTATAATCAATTTTACATTAGGTGTTGATTTTGGATCAAGAAGCCTGTTTCATAATGTGAATGCATTTAAGAACATAAGTGAAAATTTATCCACTATAGAAGTGAATGAATTAAACCACAAAATGGTTTTCTAATAAGTGTACCCCAATTTTAATATGAATTTTGCACTGTAATGCTTATTTTTTATATATTTTATACAGTAGAACCCCGTTAATACGCGTTTCAAAGGACCGAACAAAAACTACGTATTATCCGGGATTGAAAAATTGCTTGTCCATTCACAGAAAAACTCAAAAGTCTTGTGTTACGAAATAAGCTTGAGACATATGAATCTTTTTATACATTTTATTTATTTATTTCAGGAAAGAAATCTGTTATTTGAGTCTGTTTACATGATTGTATATAATTATTAGAAATTACATTCTAAAAATAATAGTTATTAATTAAAAATACAAAATGAATAAAAAAATAAGATATAATAAACAAAAATAATTAAAAAATAATAGATAAAATCAAAATAAAAAGCTGACGTTTCGGATAGAAACTATCCTTTATCAAAGCAAAACGGATAATTAGAGAATTGTCCTGAAGTTATGAACGGAGTACTAACGGACGGGTTTATATATAGTTTGCATAGAGAATAGTAATACGGTATTGGTTGAAAAACAAGAAGAGAACAAATGAGATTAATTAGAAGACGTGTTGGGATAGGACAGGACAGGACGGAGGACAAATAGGAAGTAATAAGAGGGTGGCGAGAAAAAAGGAATAGGATAACACATATGAAATTAAAATTATAAAAAAGGTTAGGAATGATAGGGTGCCTAGCAAAAAGATTTCGTAAAATTCCCTGAATTGTCCTTGATTTTTCCTGATCATCAGCAGACAAAAAAAGGCTAATCATGAAAGAATATTATTGACATTGTTCAAAATTTTTTTAAAATTTTCGATTTTATGATTCCTTGACTGTTCCCGGTTACAAAAAAAACCCCTGACAATTCCTGGTCGCTAATCAACCTGTAAAATAGTACCACTTATAAGAGGACTGGGTCAAAGGTGGAACATTATCACTATACAGAAGATACAACTAAATCTCCTCTGAATCGGGAACATATGTCTGTTTGAACTCACAGACTGTTCGATAACATCTCTACATTCATCACTATCTTCCTCTTGTTCTTTCTCTCGATTTCCTTTGTGACATTGCTGGCCTATTTCCTCTTCATTTAATACTGTGCTTCGTTTATGTCCAATAGAACCAATCAGAATTCGCGAAACATCATCGAATATCTCATGACTAAAAAAAATTCTACAAACACATTGCAAATAATTTAAGAATCTTTGAATGGGTTTATTAATTTTTTTAATGATTATTTTTAATCTTTCAGATCAAAAAAAAATTATTGTTTTTAATATTTCAAATCACTGATAAATTTTAGGTTTTCAAATCTTAATATGGTAAATTTTTTCCTGTTGATTTATTTTTTAGGTCAGTTTTAACATAAATACTTTTGTCACTTTATTGCAGAAAAAGAAGCTGGGCTGGCCAAAAGGAAAGAAAAGGAAAAAGAGCCCGAGAGACACAAATGCACCACGACAACCTCTCACAGGTTATGTTCGGTTTTTGAATGAACAGCGAGAGAAGGTTCGACTTGAAAATCCTCATGTACCATTTCATGAAATCACAAAGCTACTTGCTAATGAATGGAGCAAACTGCCTAATCAGGAAAAGAAAGTAATTTGTTGATTTTTTTGTTTACTGTTCTGTCTTATTTATTTTTCTAAGTCATAAATGGATTGCATAAACCAAATTATTTTACACCTTAAAAAAAATCTGTATACATAAAGAAGGATGTTTGTGGGTTTGTTTATTTTTTATACAAATCTATAGTTTTATTCAGATCATGATGAAATTTTGCAGATTTCGAAAAAAAAAAAATTATTGATAAAAAATCGATATTCATGGTTATGGCAAGGCATATTAATGAGAAATATCTCATGACCAACAATGCAAGGCAAACTTTGTGCAATATAGATAAATTTCAATTTGTAACAGTGCATAGAATTCCAGTTATTCAGGGTTTTTTTTAGAAAAGAAAGTTCTTAGTGCTTAACAATTTCTTGAAAATCTTTAAAAATGATCAGTAACTGGAGAGTTAGCAGACTATTGAGAAAGAGTGGAAAGACGACAGAGGAAGCACTCCTTTAGCTCCGTGCTGTATTGAGCAAATGGTAAACAAGTAAATAGAAAAATCGATGGCTGCTAGACTACACAAAGTGATGAATAGCCAAGTTTTGCTTCAAGACATCAAAAGAAGAGTGGGAATTGCAACAACATCAAGTGTACATGTAAAGTAAGATTTACGTGGCTAAGAAATTATTTAGACTAACAGTGGCATACTTGGAGAGATCCATCCATTGTGAGCCTTTAAACTTTTTTTTATGGAATTTTCATTAAGAATTTTTACTGTATTAATTCTAAGCGTTTTCATTGGTTTATTTTTAAGATATTTTAAAATTTAATCAAAAAAACAGAGTCCGAGCCACGCCGGCATTATCACCTAGCTAATTTGGTAGCACAGCAGATCCAAACATTTCATAAAAATACATTTTGACTATATTCTTTGCGATGTGAATGTTTTGGAAACTAAGATGCTGATAATGCGATGGTTGAAAGTTCGTTTCCAAGAATTATTAATAAGGAGCATTAAATGATGATGCAGTGACAGGACATAAATAAGGCAGCGTCTATTAAGGAGGAAAAGAAGTCACACGTGTCTCCCTTGAGCTCCCTATCAAAGACCCAGGTGACTGGCAAAAATTTATGTGCCTGGAAAGGAAAGAGAAAGAACGAGTATTGGTCAGAGAAACTTTGCAGCTAAAACAGAAAAATCTTATGGATATTGGAAACATCTGAACAATGGGAGTTTCGAATAGAGCAAGAGCATCTACGTCAAGGGCAAGAAAAACTTAGGCCTAAAGTATCCAGTGATATTCCCCGGTGGTGAAGATGGATTTCATTTTAATATGAGGCAAGTCAACAAGAGGTAAATAAAGTCCCGGCATATCACCTAGTATTCTTGACTTTCGGATTTTTCTTAGAAATGGATAGCCCCTTCGCTCTATGTTGTAGTGATTGGGTTATTATTTTGTGACTGTAGCCTGTGTGGTCTGGGTTTGTGTGTATATATGATTGCAGTTGCATACGCGAAAGGGATTGTTTATATTTTATTTATTTATTGTTTGTTTTGGTACAGTGCTGGACAGAATTATAAACTCACATGAATTTTGAACAAAACTTTACTAAAAACAAAAAGATCTACATCAGCTTTTTACATATCATTTTTCAAACATAAATTACCACTTTGCTTATTGTCATTCGTATATTTTAAAAATTTTGTGAACAACGACAATAAACTCATAATTTCACTTGGACTAAATTATAAACTCACCCTTAGAAAACAGAAGTATGGCGATTATTTTTCAAACATTAGTACTTTGTTGGTCCTCCATTGTTTCTTATGACTTCAAACATCCTGTTTGGCTAATCGACAAGTTTATGCAAGTACTCAATGGTGATAGATTCCCATCCTTCCTTGATGGCAGTGGTGAGCACTTGACTAGTCTGGAATTGCCGATGATCTTTATAAAGAAGACGTGCTAGTTGTCCCCATACATTCTAAATTGGGTTAGGGCTGGGGAGCATGATTGCCAACATAAAACATTTATCTGCTGCTCTTGAAACCATTTTTTCATAAGGTTTGAACGATGGCAAGGAGCATTACCTTGCTGGAAAGACCAGTTATCTCCACCAAGAATTTCACCATAGCTTGAAAGTTGAGTTTTCATGTTTTTTCGTTTCACCTTTTCTCAATTCCGTAATCGGAAAATTATTACTGATTATTTAGTTAAACTAATTATATACTCTTCATCAGTAAATAAGAAATTAATTAGTTAGTTTAAATTAATTTATTATAACTTTATCCAAATATTTATAAATAAATTGAATTCGGATGAGTTATTTCAGAAAATGTTAGGGTTGGAAAGCTTCGGAGACAAAAGGCAATCGCATGGCTTAGAGATTTTCCCTTCGCTTACACTTCGATAAAAAGTTGGAAATTTGCAACTGCAGGCAAATAAACACTGAGTAGAGATTGTACTATACTTGTGGTATAAACAGATGTACGAAAAAGATAAACAGTTAAATCACCAATTGAGCTTTCGTACACATTTTTTCTGAACTACTTCAGTCACATGATTCCCGATCTTTCTGCTTGTAAATCAGTATGAATGTTTGTTAACGATCGATCACTGTCGAATGTGATTTTATTATTAACGTTCAATAAAACTTACGCAATAAAAACTTAGCCGTACCCACCGATGACTGGTCTTCTTATCGAGGCCTTTAAGATTGAAGGCTTCGTCAGGGCATAGAAACCTTTACATATTCAGTGGCTACGGCTAGGGTTCTCCCTCTTCCCTGGCCTCGTTCTTATCGGTGGCTATGGTTAGCATTTTCCTGTTGTTTTTTTTTCAACCTCATAATTATGATTGAAAATTAAAGTGATTGTCAGTTACTGTTATGAAAGATACAATATTAGTTTCACTAGGGATAAATGATCCCTGTCGGAGCGTTGAGAGAAAAAAAAGGAGCACTTTCATTCAGAAGCTCATTTTTGTCACGGGAGATGCATTCCCGTGGAGCTGTTTACTTTAGCGTAATCCATGCGTAATATCCATGAAGCGAAATCGCTAAACAGACGCTAAAGTAAAATTGTAAAATTGCCGTACCCATCGGGGCATTATCCTAATGAAAGCAAGCAAATTTTACAATAAATAAAATCTCATCACAGCTTAATAAATTTTATTGATGCTTATTTCTGTAGATAAAAACACGATGACCTTTGAATTGATGGTTTTAAATTAACAAGTCTTTGTTCAATCTTTTTCTAACATTAAAATTAATATTCTAACCCCTCGGAACAATAATTAACCAGTGACATAACTTTTCATTCATAAATTATTAAGAAAAAATCATGTTAAAAAGTTAATGTCGGCGATTCGCTCGGCCGGAATTCACTGTACTTGGCGATTCACGATTAGTTGAAGAAGTTATGATGTCATAGAATGCTCTCTATCGCTATTGGGCAGCACCCACCAGTGAGTGCATTGATATAACCATGGCCGCTGCTGAAGAAATAAGTAGTTGCGCTCGTTCATTAAAATGAGATTACTGTAATTATTTACACATTTAAAAAATAAATTTATAAAAATTTCATTAACTATATAAAAGTAATGAAGATGGCTATGTAAATAATAAAATTACTAGCTAAATTTCTATTTAAAATTACTACTTTGAGAAAGGTTTGAAATGAGCCACTTTTTACACGGGCTTGAACTCTCAGATATTCCGCGGACTTTCTGAGAAATTTTTTACAGGAAAGGTGGGTTTTTTTATCCTGCGGATTATCTGGGAGGCGGACTATCCACGTGAAATTACGGTACTTCAGACTCAAGTTTTTCTTGCTCGTTATAGACTTTATCTTATAACCTCTTACTCTGTTCGAAACTCCCATTGTTGAAATGTTTCAAATGCCCAAATAGCTTTTTCTGTTTTATTTGCAGAGTTTCTCTGATCAATACTCGCTCTTTCTATTTCCTTTCCAACAACAAATTTTTGCCAGTCATCTGGATGTTTGGTAGGGAGCTCAAGGGATTGTTACAAATAGTCTGCTAACTCTCCATTATCTCCAGTTACTGATCATTTTTAAAGATTTTCAAGAAATTGTTAAGTACTAAGACCTCTCTTTTCTAAGAAGAACCTGAATAACAGGAATTCTATGCATTGTTACAAATTGAAACTTATCTAAATTACACAAACTTTGCCTTGCATTATTGGTCATGAGATATTTTCCATTAACATGCCTTGCCATAACCATGAAGATCGATTTTTTATCAATAATTATTATTTTTTCGAAACCTCATGCTTTGAAGGTCAAGTATGCAAAATTTCTTCAAGATCGGAATAAAACTGTAGATTTGTATAAAAAACAAACGAACACACAAACAAACTTCCTTCTTTCTTTCCATGCTAGTAGAGGACCCGGCGTTGCCCGGGATAATTACGCTTGTAGGTAAAGAGAACAACCTGAAAAAGCTAAATTAAACCTTGAAATTGGTTAAATAATAACTCAATCACTATAATATAGAGCGAAGGGACTATCCATTCTAAAAAAAATCCGAAAGACAGGAATTTACCTCTTCAATGAAAAAATCCATTCTAGGTGATATACTGGGACTTGATTTACCGAAAAAAAATTTTTTTAAGGCTCACAATGAATGGACCTCTCCAAGAATGCCTTCTAGTTTAAATAATTTTTTACTCTCGTAATCTTACTTTAGATGTACACTTGATGTTGTTGCAATTTCCTTTCTTCTTTCGATGTCTTGAAGCAAAAATTGGCCATTCATCACTTTGTGTAGTCTAGCGGTCGCTGATTCTTCTATTTACTTGCTTACCATTTGCTCAATACAGCACGGAGCTAAAGGAGTGCTTCCTCTATCGTCTTTCACTCTTTCTCAATAGTCTGCTAACTCATTCTCACCAGTTACTGATCATTTTTAAAGATTTTCAAGAAATTGTTAAGTACTAAGAATTGAGTTTTCTAAGAAAAGCCTGAATAACAGGAATCAATATTGCATGGTGTTGGTGCATTGCGTGTTGACACCATTGTTGATATCTATTGTTGCACAAACTTTTATTTGCATTGTTGGTCATGAGATACCGTATTTATTCTACTATAACGCGACTTCTTGTATAACGCGACTCCACTTTTTTGACTCCTCTCGAGAAATAAAATGTACAAATTTATACAGAAAAAAAATCTTTATTTTTAAATAGTCTGGATGTTTAATATTCAAAAACCTTCAAAATCTGATTCATCTGTGTCTTCGAACAGGTCTTTCCAATCTTCCTCAGTTAATTTGACATCTGTATCCCAGTCTTCTTCCTCTAAACAATTGGCTGCATCTTCATCTTCATCGTCCCACAGAAGATCATCTTCTATGCCATCCATTTTGTTGGCGATCCTAGTTTTCAAAAAGCTCCTTCTAACCATGGCTTCTGGAATTGAATCCCAAGCCTGTTTACGCTCAGGTTGTACTGATTTACGCTCACATTGCCAGAGTTTATATTGTGCTTGCAGTGCTATTGTCAATCAAAACTAACCAATCAACACAAAGTGGTATATTGGGTGGTAATGTCCATTGGCTGAAGAGTTCTTTTTTTATGGAATGAATCAGCATATCGTGCCTGTTTGTAACCCAAATGATTTTAATGGGGGAAATTAAAAGTTCAGTACATGCATTTTTACACCAACAATCAATTTAATTTTGGAACATTTGCCCCATAATCAAGCAACAGAAAGCAACTTATTATCGATGTTAGCGACGAGTAATTCGAATAAAAAGTGAATTAATATATTGTGTAATGAACTGGACATTATATGCAATGTAATTAATGTATAATACACGGCAAATTCGACTGAATGTCATCAGCACAGAAAGCGACTTCGACAAAAGCAACTGCCTCAACTTCGAGGCAGTTTGGAAGTTTATAGCCCTACATTGATATGGAAAGCTTTCTCATTCGCACATCGACTAAAAAACACAACAGTACATCAATTTTCTTAATAAAAAGGCAAGTAATCTTTATTCAGTTTAATATTTTCACTACATAAGCTGTCTTGTAGGCTTTGGTTCGAGGCAGTTTTGAAATAGGCCTAATTAGAAGTTGCGATGTTTGGGAGAAGTTATTATCGATGTTGTTAACGATGTTATTATCGACGATCGGCCGCAGTCGTAGGAGGGCTGATTTTTATCCTCTAGTATAACGCGACCCAGCAAATTGAGATGCTTTTTTAGGCCAAAAAAATTCGCGTTATAGTAGAATAAATACGGTATTTCTCATTAATATGCCCTGCCATAACCATGAATATCGATTTTTTTATCAATAATTATTATTTTTTTCGAAATTTGAGGTAGACAGTG
>JAHWFO010089755.1:324616-346911 GCA_023313115.1 Rhysida immarginata | reverse complement strand
ATTTCCACGCAAAAATGAGAAAATGGATTTTCTTGAATTACAGCGCCATCTACCAAAAATAAAAAAAATGTTTCAGACAAAATGTACGTAGTTTTTTATGTAGGACCTGAATCTGCAATAAAAAATAGGGGTTCCCATTTGAAATTTTAAAGTTGCCCCCCGCCCCACCCCCAGGGGCCGGGGGGGGTGGGCTAATTTTAGCACCAGCAGATGCCCCCTCGAAAATAATCAACTTTGGATTATACGCATTTTTTCGTGTGAAGCTTATTTTTCGAGTTATTCTGCTTTGTCAACTTAAAATTTACACCCTGTATATTAAAATAATTAATTCTTGCAATAACACAAACAGAAAATCAATCACTGATTAAATCATACAAGTTAAAATTTCAAATGCACTAGCTGTAATCCATACATTTAAGATTCTTTGCTCCGAATTCCTCACTTCAAACTAAAAATTGTCCGGAAATTTATTTTATATGTCCTGAAAAATACTTATGCTCCGCCCCATGTATTTATTGCCGACGTACGTTTCAGTATTACACCATTCTCAAGGCTAGCAAAGTAGTAACAAGTAGGGTTTACATTAGTATCAGGTTATACAGGGTGACCCAAACTTATCCAGCATAATTGTTTAGGGACATTGTATGGTTCAAATGGAACAAAAAATGTCCTATAAACATTACATCTAGTTTCGATCGTGTGTGAGATATCGACGTTTAAAGCAAATAAATAAAACACTTGAATGTGCAGATCACTTTTAGTCTGCATACCGACAGAACATCACATTGAAACAAAACTGAAATGATACAAGGAATAAGAATAAGAAGTAAGTAACAAATCAATGTCGAGGAAGCCCTTCTAAATGGTTGCCCCCAGCTCCAGTGCACTGGTTACATCTTCGGACAACGGAGCTGGTGCTGCCACAATCTGGTCAGGTGTAATTGCTCGACTACAAGCTTGAATGTATGCAATGAGCTCATCTCTGGTGGTGGGCGGATTGCAATGAGCTCATCAGTGAAAACAAACTACATAATGAACTTCGACGTTGTGTTGCACAATGTGAGCAACTTCTCAAATTAACCGCCAAGTCAATAAAATACCTTTCACACATGTTACAAGTACGATGATTCCTCTTCCTGTTTGGCATATGCAAAACAGGAAGAGTACATTTAAGAATAAATAGGTAAACTTACTTTTTCTAGGAAAAGACTCTAAATAAAAGAAAATAGACAAACATTGATATCTCACTGATATGTATTTATTATTATTAATATTATTGTTTATATTATTTTTTTAATTTAATTATGATTTGTACGTTTGCTGCGGGATGACACTCGTTTTTCCCTCGTTTTTTGCTCTCATATGTAGCCATCTTGTAAAGCAACATGTGCTGAAATAAACGTTATCTGCTGTTGTTAAACCTGCTGCCCTTTCTTTAAAAAATACATTAATTTGGCGACGAGGGATGCGATTGAAGTTGATGAAATTTTTTGACCAAGGTGAGAGACAAATTTGAGCTGAGGAATAACTGTGACGATGAATTTTTTCGGCGTGTCAGTAACTTTCGTTTTCGGGGATGATTGGAAGCTGTTCATGGAACGCTTTGAACAGTGGTTGGAGGTAAATGGTGTAGCTGACGAGAAGAGAGTGCCATTCTTGATTTCTGCAGTGGATGAGAAAACTTATAGATTGATGAGACAGTTGCCTGATTTGCCGAAATCAAAGACTTTTGTTCAACTGAAAAAGATCATGGAGAGATACGTTTGTCCGAAACCCTCAGTTTCTACGGCTCCCTTTCGATTTCACCTATTGACTCAAAACATGAGTGAATCGATACATGACTTTTTATTGCGTTTGAAAACCGTCGTGGACGACTGTGAATAACAAGATGGTTTAATGGATACACTGTGTGACCAGCTCATAAACTGCATTGCTTCTGAGACCCTTCAAAGAAAACTTTTGTTTGTGAAAGATCGTTCCTATGAGAAAATCGTTGAGTTGGCATTGCTTTAGGAAGCAACAGAAAAAGATGTTCAGGACATAAGAGGTGAGCAAGCAGTCGAATTGAACACTGTAAATCAAGTTCCATGTGCGATTGCCAAGATGCAGCACGTTAAGACTGAAAATCGTAGGACGACTGAACAATATAATTTTCGTGAGAGGCAGGTTTCGCATAACAAAAAAAATGCCCCTAAAAGAGACGGTCAGTTTTCTCCTGTTCAAAAAAAATGTTTTTGTTGTGGCAGTTGTTCACATTTGAAACCACAGTGTAAATTTAAGGATTACAACTGTCTCTTGTGTGTGTCAAAAGAGGCCATTTGAAGATCATGTGCAGAAAAACGCCATCAGTAGGTGAGTCATCAGAAGTTAAGCAAAATAGTTCTATTGTTAATGAAGATCAACAATTAAACTGTAACACCTTAAGAGTACTCCAAGTTGAAAATTCAACTTTGCAAGTAAAACCCCTTCATGTTCAAGTGACTGTGAATGACTTTTGAAGTGGATACAGGTTCTGCTGTCACTATTATTAGTGAGCGTCAGTATGAAAAACATTTTAAGAAGATTCCATTAGAACAATCACAATTAAAGCTGAGCGCATTTGGAGGTCATGATTTAACAATATTAGGTACCATACGTGTTAATGTGCAGTGGGATGATGAGTCAAGAAAATGCAAATTATATGTAATTAAGGGATATGTAACTTCCTTATTGGGTCGGGATTTACTTAGTGCTTTTAAGAAATGGGTTGTTATGCAGAACTGCTTATCACATAAGTACGGAAAATGAATGTGTTACTTCTACAAAAGAAAATATTTCTTTACATTCTATTCAAGGTATAGAGGATAAGTTAAAATCTGCCTTGTGATTTTTAAACACTGAGTAGATATGATAATGTTTTTAAACACGGAGTAGGAGTATGTAATGGGGTTGAACTACCTTTACCTTTACCAAAAGAGGCAAATCCTATTTTCTTGTCTGCGTATAACCCACCTTGCGTGATAAAATTGGCCAGGCATTGGACAGATTAGTATTGGAAGGAGTTCTTGAACCTGTAATGCATTCTAAGTGGGCAACACCGATTCTTGCAGTAGAGAAGAAAGATGGTTCCATTAGGTTAGCAGGATTGTATAATTTGACGGTCAACAAATTTTTAGAAAAGGTAGTTTATCCTTTGCCTACTTTTGAAGCGATTGCAGAAAATTTAGTTAGTGGTTCTCGGTTTTTGACAATTGATTTTCATTCGGCTTATAATCAATTGCCCCTTGATGAAATTTCAAGTGAGATTATGACCATCGACACTCATAAGGGATTATTCCGAGTAAAACGTTTATTTTATGGAGTGGCTTGTGCTCCTCCAATGCTCCAGCGTACTGTTGAAAATATTTTTAAGCCTTTAAAGGTACAGCCTTTTTTAGATGATATATGCTTGTCAGATAGCTCTGCAACTGATCATTTGGAAAGAATATTATCATTTTTTCAATTGTATGAAAAGTTTGGAATTCGCTTGAAACGATCCAAATGTAAATTCTTTCAAAGCACTGTACGTTTCTTAGGATATCAGTTTAGTAAGGATGGTTGCAAACCTTTGGAGAATAAGGTTCAGAAATTTTGGATGTCCGAGCTCCAGAAAATTTAGCAGAATTGAAAACGCTAGTTGGAATGATTAATTATTATAACCGATTTTTGCCGAATGTTCAGGTTATTATGGAACCTTTTTACTATTGTATGAGGAAAGTAATAAATTTATATGGGGTCCTAATCAACAGAGAGCTTTTGATCACGTTAGGAAATTATTCGCTAGATGCAGCTATCGCCTCGCCATCTTGCGACACGAATGAGAATTAATCAAACTGAGTACGGAATTTGACTCTCACGTGCACAATCTCTCGGAATTTGACATATTTCGTTTAAAATGACAAATTCAAAAATACTTTGTTGTGTCCCACAATGTAATTCGAAGGCAAGTGATGGCATGAGTTTTCATTACTTTCGAAAAGTGAAAAACCTGTGAGGCCAGTGGATTATTAATCTGCAAATTGGCAAAGATTTTAGCAAGCACATGATCGTGTGCGGACAGCATTTTGTACCCGATTGTTTTTTTCTTACACCGTAAGTATTATTATTATTATTATTATAACTGGGGTGCAAGTAACCATTAGCCACTCGCCCGGGGCGAGTGAATTTTTAACACGCGAGTATTTTTTTTAACAAAATTTTAATTTATGGGCGAGTTGGGGAGAGTGGGGCAATGGCGCCACCCTCCATTCTGTAGTACTAAGGAGTTTCAAATACCTCTGGAGTATGCTGATCTCTTGAGGCCATTACTATTAGCAGTAGTCAATGGAATTTTTCACAGTTTACGTTCAGTTTGATTTTTGCAAGCTAAAACGCTTTTCTAGTGTTTTTCATCTAATTTTCGACCATCAAAAGCGTCGTGGCATGTATACTTAAACAAACAGTTATCAATTCAGTCTTTATATACTTTGAAAACAACTTTGTGTAGGTGCATTTTAGTATAAAGTGTTAGACTAATTTTTAAGTAGGCTAGTTAAAACAGCATTGCAACCGTCATATTGTGTGAATGGGGCAATATCGCCATCTCGCAACAAAGTGGACCAACGAATGTCTTGGTTTGGTTTGTTCAGTATTAACGTCCTTTTCAACTGCCAAGCTTTCATGTCCCCAGTGGTGCAGTTGGTTAGCACGTTGGCGGTCTCAGTCAAAGGTTCCTGGTTCGAATCCAGGCTATGGAATTTTCTTTGCTATTTTTCATCAATAATAAAATGGATGGAATAATTAGTAACATTGTAATATTTAATCTAAATCTTGATGAATGTGATCCTCTTTCAACAAGACCAGAAGCAAATAGCCATAAAAAAGCGATGAGAAAGAAACAGGCTTTTACGATAGCAAAGAATCGTCCATCGATAACGATAGTAGCGATCAGGAAATCGGTTCTGATCTTTATTCTGCTGATGCTGAAGTACAAAATTCAGAATATTAAAAAAATGATCTATTTTGTACTTAACTACGCCCTTGCCGTTGCAGAAGTTTTATGAGAAAACAAAGTCGGGACTGCATTCGCATTCAATAGTACTCATCCTGGTGTAAAACCAATCGATTCTGCTATTGATGGCTTTATGTAAAGCAGTCTTCTCCGAAATGCTTATGAACCGATGGGGTGAAATTTTTTCGATTGATGTTCATCACAACTGCTTTTTTAAAACAACATATTTTGGAAATTAAAAAAACAAAACAAAACAAAAAAAAACCTTACCTCCGCCGTCTGAAGAACTTTGGCAACTGTATGCACAACAATAAACCATTGTAATTAGTTAGTTTTTTGACTGAGCTTCAACGAAATCGCTAGATGAAAGGATGAAAGTTACGATGAAAGCCTATGAGCCTATCAGCGTGTTAGGCAAATAAGATGTCACAGCACAGGCATTGTCACAAATTTTTGTCGCCTGGTACAAATGACTTCGGTTGTAGAAAAGTTATAATTTTAATAAAAAAATAAAAACATAAAAACTTATAAAAGCATGTACAGATTTTGAATATATGGAGTCTACTTAACAATTTGCCAACGTAATATTACCGTACAACTTTTTGATACTTCAATTTCGGTATCAGTTGCAGTGCTCCAGCTAGCCTATTTTAGGGGGGCGTTGCGCCCTGCTGTGAGAGTATTGCGTCCTGCCGCGAGATTATTGTGCCCTGCCACGACAGTAGTGCGCTTGTTCCCAAAAACATTGCTTTAGCTAAATTATTTACCCATTTAAGTAGATATTTTATTTGTAATGGTTAAGTAGTTTTCAAACATATTTTACTTTCTTATACATAGTTTAAGGAAGTATTGTAATCACGAAAAATTTCGACCTCCAGATTTTCACTGATCTTCACGTTTTAGGGTCCCTAGATTATGAAAAAGTGATTTCTGGAAAATATCTGTGTGTGTATCCACGATAGCGTCCAAACTGCTAAAGCTATCGAGACCCAACTTTAAGCTTAAGATTATAATCTTCCTCGGGAGGTCTGATTAGTTTTCCAGTGGAATCGGTGAACCGGAAGTATCAGTTTACTCCAGGGCCAAAATATAAATTTTGAAACATTGAATTTATGAAAATTTTGTATGGACTAAAAAGTATTCCAATTTCAATTATAAACAACTTTTGTTAAGAAAATTTTTCAAAATTCCAACTGGAAGTACAGTCAACCAAAGGATATAATCCACACGAGTTTAATACTTAATATTACATTTCATGCTAATGTGTCGTTTTAATAGCTTTTTTAATTTCATAAATATTTAAATTTAATAATCTTAATAATGTTAACTTTAAATGTAATATTAAATTATTAAAAATAAATTAATATTGAAACGGTAAAACTTAGAGTAAAATTCATGTGTGGATTATTTCCCTTTGATGACTGTACCAGTTTTACTCTGTCAAAATCCAGTTTTTGGCTATTTCAGGCGAAATCAGACTGTATAGGAAAATTTGTGAAATATACAAAAGTGTTTAGAAGCTAATTTTAAACAAGCTTTGTTAAGAAAATTTTTCAAAATTCCAACCAGAAGTACCAGTTTTACTCTTTATCAAAAACCAGTTTTTTGCTCATATAGGCAAAATAAGATGGTATAGGCAAATTTGGAATCTATACCAAAGTGTTTAGAAGCTAATTTGAAGTAACTTTTATTCACAAACTTTTTTAAAATTTCTATCGGAAGATTTTTTAGACAGTTGTTTAATTTTTTTCTGTATTTGGACCAGGTCATTTATGTATAAGAAAGTCGGGTGGTGACCACACCTCATTTTTTACAGATATAGAGATGTGAGCATTATTGAACATCTTTCACTTTTGGATTTGGCTGATCTTGATTTATGTTCATTTATGGGATGTCGGATATCTAAGCAATGGCAAAACATTTTGCAGAAGATGAAGAACGTCTCCTAAATTAGTGGCAAGTTTTTTAACCTTAACACAAAACTTAAAAATGGAAGACAGATCGTTAAAAGCGTTCATCAGATCTATTTTATGGATCTCAACATATGAATCGGGGATTAATAAATAAATATATTTTTGAATTGAGTACAGATATTTTGGGAGATGATAAAAGAGGTCCTTAGAAGTATTTTTTGTCATATGAACATGGGGTCCCCACAGCTCCGTTTACTTACAATACTGTATTGATCAATCAAATGACACCAGGACGCAGTGTGTGTTGGTAAGCCTAGATTATTTTATTTTTAACAATTAAGACAAGCAATCTACTGTACGACTTTTACAGTAATTGTTCGAAATGACCGCCATTTGCTTCATAGCACAATTCGCAACGCCTTATGATGAATTGATGTACACGGTCGCTGATGTCACCTGCTGCCGAGACAATACGAGCCACCAATTCTTCTTCGGTATCTACGGGTTCAGAGTACACCATTGATTTTATGCTTCCCCATAAAAAAAAAAAACCATCGGTGTGAGATGTAGCGATCTCGGTGGCCAAGCAACTGGTCTGCCACGACCAATCCAACGACCAGGATATGTCTCGTTTAGGTAATCTCTAACTGCTCTTGTGTAATGCGAAGGTGTGCCGTCCTGTTGAAACCACATCAAATGTTTGGTCATTAGTGGAACATCTTCAAGAAGACCAGGGAGCTCCTCCTTCAGGAAACCATGGTATGTTTGCCCATTAAGACTGCATGGTAGGAGATATGGCCCAATCAGGACATTGTGAATCATGCCATCCCAAATATTCAACGAAAAACGATGCTGAAAACTGTTAACATGTGTTGCACATGGGTTGACATGAGACCACAAATGACTACTGTAGCTATTGAACATTCCCTCTCACGTAAACGTTGCCTCATCTGTCCACAAAACCATGGAAGGAAAGTCTGGAATCCTATTCTGTTGCTGCATAAACCATTCCGCGAAAGCACGCCGGGGACCATGATCATTGGGACATAATTCCTGCACCTTTCAAAGCTTGAACGGATGTTGCAGGTTGTCATGTAAAATGTTCCATACAGTGGTATGACTAGTATTCAGAGCAGCTCCGACCACACGAGTACTTGTCGATGGATTTCGGTTAAACCTTTCCAAAACTTCATCCTCTAATTCAGTGGAGCGTAACCACAGACGAGTCCACGCTGATGATTATCATGAGCAAATGCGCCTGTTTCTCTTAGACGACGATCTACTGCACCAAATGTTCGTGAATTGGGAAGAATTCTGTTGGGATAACGTTCAGCATACAAACGCCTTGCACCATCCATGGTACCAGCAGCACCAAGACATAGATGCATGTCTGCATAATCATTCCATGTAAAATGATTCATGCTGTTTGTTTAACTTTACACATGTAAAAAATACATCAAGTGAACTTTTAAAACAAATCTTAACCTACTGCTTTCCCAGAATGCGATTAGTTCATTTACATATGGACTAATCGTATTTTACAAAGGGGTTGGATACCATGGAATCTCTTGACGAAGTTTGTCCTAAGACTTTTCAACAAACATGCACCTTGAAATTTCTTTGCAAACAATTACTTTAAAAGTTATTACATGAGATTGCTTGTGTTAATTGTTAAAAATAAAATAATCTAGGCCTACCAACGCACACTGCATCCCGGTGTCATTTGATTGTTCAATGCAGTATTGTAAGTAAACGGAGCTGCGGGGACCCCATGTTCATATGACAAAAAATACTTCTAAGGACCTCTTCTATCATCTCCCAAAAAATCTGTACTCAATTCAAAAACACCCTGTATTAAAAAATATATGCTACTGTTACTGCCATTCCATTAAGTACTGCGGCAGTGGAAAGAGTTTTCTCTCAAAGTAAATTAATAAAAACAACCCACAGAAATGCACTGAACGAAACACTCAAAGATATTTTATGCATTAAATTAAACTGTGATATAGATTTATTTAATGAAATTTTACCATTTGCAGTAAAAGAATGGTTTAAAATTAAACATAGGATAATTGCCTTATATTTTGTATATGTTTTATTAAGGAATAAAGTATTGATTTCCTGATATAATGGGTCTATATATATGCCTTCATTCCACTTTGAGCCTTGCCCCTGCCTCTTGCCTCCCTTCCCCGTGAGATGCCTTGACACTGCATGATGCCCTCTTGCTGCAATTGTCACTCTGCCCTCTGTCAGTTCTAGTGGGAGCACTGAGTTGCCCTTTAAGTGATTGTACAATGCGAAGTCAGTAAGTCTTGACTACAAATGGATATAACAATGAAACAATTAAGAGTACTGTCTTGAAAACTACTTTTATTTCTCCACATAATCTCCGTATACAACTACCGTAATTTTCGGTAGTAATGCGTGGTGTTTCTATTAAATAAAGTGACAATTTTGACGTGTGCGGCCTTTCAGTTGCTGCGGCGTAATTCGAAGATTTTCAAAAAGTTAAAAAAGAAAAAAATTATTTTACCCACGATTTTAGGGCTACTTCATATTGTTTCTCTCAACGATATAAAATGAATAGTGGCAGTGTATCCCTTGATTTATATTTTTTGATGAATTCACATCCTATTAATTAAAAATTCACTCCAATAGCGATCGAGCGTGAGCACTCTACAGCAGCGGATTGAACCACCGGGACACTGGGAAAAATTCCGGTGGTCCGGAAGGATGCCTTTACTTTCTCGTGGTTGAGGACCGCTTTTGACGATTTTCCCCGGTACCTGCCCGGTACGATTTAGACTGCCAGTCCGCCCATGTTCATCGATCAATGTGAGCACTGCCTTTAAAAACTTTCTGCTCTTATCATTCACCCTATTCACGTTCGCATCTTTCACTACACATCCAGCATGATCAACTTTCAAATCTGATCACGTTCAAGCGCGCCTGATAACTTTCGTTACTTTCGTTTTGCAATAATGGCTGACAGTGAAAGCGTATCCCACCTTGAAGTCTGTTCCCAATGCATTTATAGTTTTACGATAATCACTTGTCCCATTGTTTCACCAGCCCCTCAAAATCAGATGCATAACATTTTTTGGGCTGTGTCTGAACCAGACGGTGAATTCCATTTGTACAGCTTCATAACCGTGAAAGTGAAGCTCAGTCTTTTGGCATCACTAGGGGACTGTGTCTCCCACTATGCAAACCATCTCGCAGATTCCGGACACACTTTGAAGACAAAAGAAGAAGCTATGTCTGTCTTGCATATCTGTAATAAACCAGAAAAAACTGCTACCCTCGAAGCGATCGAAATATTCAAGGCCAAGAGGTCCACCCCACACTTGCTTCTCAATTGCCAGACGGACTTTAATGTGTATGCAACACTTAGTTCTTTATCTGATCTACTATGATTTTCTCTCGTTTTCTTTATTTTATGTTTCTTCTGCATTTTGAAAGTTTCTTACCCCTTTATTTTATTTTGTTTTTTTTTTGTAAATCCTCTTGTCTTCGGACAACCGGATATGTTCTCTTCTCTGTACAACTTCTTTTTGTATCTTTCAAAAAAATTTTTTTTGTATTTATTCTATTTTATTCTACTGGCCATTACATCAGTTTTGAACTCATTGGCCCCCTTGCTTTATATCCTATTGGTTCTTGTCTGTATTTATGCTCATTGCTTAACTTGTACCACTGTTCTGTGTATATAAAGGCTTGCATGCCTCTTGCTGTATATCCTTGACAAAGCCGGGAATAAATGGCGAAACTAGTTGGAACTCCTGATGTCCCTCTGTTATACACTAAGGCCACCACCTGTTTAGTTAATAGGAACAGTATTATGATCCATCCATCCACTGAAAAGAAAAAAATGGATTCTGAAAGGGTTAAATTTGATTGTTGTCTTGTTGAGCAGTGTATTTTTTGTGAAATTCCAATTTTTTTTATACGCTGTATGTCATAATTTAAGATATCCAAACTTAGCCATATATGAAAATGATCTTAAAATATTTCAGGTTGGTGGAGATGATTCAGTTAGAGAGGAAAATGTACCAGGATTTGATATTCCAATATTTACAGAAGAATTTCTGGATCACAATAAAGGTAATTTAATACATTCTTTAATTTTATCTTAGTTTTCTGTATAGCAAACTCATACCAGATCATTTCTTGAAAACTGGAATGTTATCCCTCTGACTTTCCTGGGAGGAAAAGTCAATATTTCGTGTGGGTATAGAATGAGTTATTTTAAGCCATAAAGTGTATACAGTCGACTCGCGTTATAATGAAATCGGTCATAACGAAATTACTGAAATAACGAAGGTTTTCATAGTCCCCGTCAGTTTTGTTAAGAAAAAACAACTGCTTATAACGAAATATCTTGTAACGAAAAATCGGGTAAAAGAAAGTAATTTACCAATGACATGTAATTGAATGTATAGTAATTTCACACCTGATACAACGAACTAAAAACGATGTCGTAAATTGGGCAAAATAACGATTTACCATAAAGGCAATTCGCCATTAGGCTTATTTCACGTAAAGACGAAAAACCAGTAAAAATTGTACAGTACTCTGATTTTGAGAGTGCGGAAATGACGTCTTTGTTTGCTTGAAAACAGCCAATAAGAATCCATACTAAAGCGGAAATGCTGGAAAATGGAGAAAGATCAAAAGTGGAAGCAAGTAGAATTTACTTCCTGTTCTTCAGATTACGATCGTTGATAGATGACTACGAAAAATAGAAGCAAAAATTTTTCTAGAAAATATCATGTACTGAAAAACGGAAGAAACATTCTTATGAAAATATCAAATGCTGATAAAGAAGCACATGTTGGAAAGAAATTTATTCGGAACTCTTTAGTCTGGGAGGGGGGAGGAGAAGGTGAAGAGAGAACGCAAACAAATGAACAAGTTCGCCAATTTGTTCTTTGATTTATATAAAATGGTTTAAAAATCTTTCAAAGATCTTTAAATTGTTTGTTTATATAGTGACTGAGCATCTCGATCCATTAGAAAAGATAGATTTTCTACTATAAAAACTTATTCGAATGAAAATCTGGTAGTGTTTGATCAAAAAAATTTCACCAAATGAGCGAAGTCAAATGGAAATCACATTTTTTGTTTGATTATGTTCGATTAAGGATATTTCATTGCTGTGTAGTCGCAATACTTCAAATGTCAACTAAGACCTACTAATTCTAAGGTGAAAATTGCATTTTTACATTAAAAAATTGGATTTCACATATAACGAAATATCAGTTATTACAAAGTTTTTATGGATTCCGGTGAACTTCGTTATAACGAGAGTCGACTGTATAAATATGTAGTCTTTTCTGTAGTCTTATATAATACATATACCCAGTTGGTAGAGACGTCGAGCATATGGAACTCAAGGTTCCTGGTTGAATCCAGGTTGCGGAATATTTCCTTTCATGTAGTCTTTTATTAATGGCTTCTGAGATACAGCTATTGGTTAAGTATTGAATGATTTAAAGTAAATAATTTTACTATGGCACATCATGTCGATTTCATTTTTCACCGTAGTACAGCACTGCATGATTTGTGTAAGTATAAAAATTTCGTTAAACACATCTGTATTGCTGTTTGTTTTTGTGATGGCAGTGGTCCAGCAGCCATTGAAGAATATTGTCACTCTTTCCCTGCACACCAGATTTCAGATTGGAGAGTGTTATCAAACGTGTTTAACAGCTTACATGAATATGGTACATTTCCTAGTGCGAACATTACTTCTGAACAAAAAGTTCAGCGAAACGTTGAGGAACAAGAAAATGTATTCAAATTGTACAAATGAGCCCTACGACATGAAGGCTCTCAGTGCATACTGGTATTCCTTGGCCAAGTAATATGGCTTATACTTCATGAACAACAACTTTATCCATTTCATCCACAATGTATTCAAAATCACCATGTTGGATATGGAGCCGCACATTTCGAGTTTTGCCAATGCTACATACTAATCGTGAGCTGATTTCCGTCATACTATTTATTGAAGAGGCAACTTTTATGCATAATGCCATATTAGCCATTGTTGGTCGCAAGATAACCAAAGATCCCTAAAGCCACTGTAGAAAATAATTTTCATGTTCGTTTATCCATTCATATTACAGTCAATTCTCATTAATACGAAGTCGTGGGGACCAAGAAAATTTTTCGTATTATCTGTATTTCGTATAAACCAACAATACTAAAAGTGTTATGAAATAAGCACAGAAATCGAGTACTTTAAGTTAGAGATAATTTATATTCATCTCTCAAAAAAAAAAAAAATCTGTAATAACAGTTTGTTTTCGCGCCAAGAGAAATTTTTTGCCTAAATCACTAATGACTTTACAATATAACATAAATAAGTCTTCAGGAACATCCTGACTGTATAATATATAAGACTAGCAAAGGTACCCGGCGTTGCCCGGGATAATTACACTTGGATGTAAACAGAACAATCTCAAAAAATTAAATTAAATTTTGCAATATCTTAAAAATAAACACATGAAAATGCTTAGAATTAATACAGTAAAAATTCTTAATGAAAATTCGAAAAAAATCTTTTTAAAGGCTCACAATGGCTGGACCTCTCCAAGGATGCCACTGCTAGTCTAAATAATTTCTTACTCACGTAATCTTACCTCAGATGTATACTTAGTGTTGTTGCAATTTCCACTCTTCTCTCGATGTGTTGAAGCAAAACTTGGCCATTCATCACTTTGTGCAGTCTATCAGTCGCCGATTCTTCTATTTACTTGCTTTCCATTTGCTCAATACATCACGGAGCTAAAGGAGTGCTTCCTCTGTCGTCTTTCCACTTTTTCTCAATAGTCTGCTAACTCTCCATTATCTCCAGTTACTGATCATTTTTAAAGATTATCAAGAAATTGTTAAGTACTAAGAACTCTCTTTTCTAAGAAAAGCCTGAATAACAGGAATTCTATGCATTGTTACAAATTGAAACTTATCCATATTACATCATCATTTTATGTTCATTGTTATAATTCTTGGAAAGATTGCTTTAACATTACATCATCATTCTGTGCTCATTGTTATTGGTGAATTGCGCGTTGATACCATTGTTGATGCGAACACAATGGGCCTATTGTTGCACAAACTTTGCCTTGCATTGTTGGTCATGAGATATATATTGTTGGTTCATGCAGTGTGTTTGTGAATTGCGTGCTGATACCATTGTTAATACCTATTGTTGTACAAACTTTGCCTTGCATTGTTGGTCATGAGATATTTCTCATTAATATGCCTTGCTATAACCATGAATATCGATTTTTTATCGATATTTATTATTTTTCCGAAATCTGAGGTAGACAGTGACCTTCCTCATGCTTTGAAGGTCATGTATGCAAAATTTTATCAAGATCGGAATAAAACTGTAGATTTGTATAAAAAACAGACCCACAGACCCACAGACAGACCCACAAACATCCTTCTTTATATATATAGATTGAATTTCCTCCATCAATTCTAACATTCTCTGATTTGATGGAGCAGATTGAAATGGTTCGTCATCATCGCTCTCTTCGTCTTCGCCATCTTGCTTATCATCCAGACATTCTTGCACGATCTCTTCGTCGGTTAATAGGTTAGGCTAACAAAATTGTATTCTCATCCATGATGGGAAAAAATAATAATTTGTAACAATGCATAGAATTCCTGTTGTTTGGGCTTTTCTTAGATTTGATAGTTTTAAAAACTTAAGATTTTCTTAAGTCTTAAACCTGGTAGAAGGTGAACAGTTGATATCCTTTGATATCGAAAGCCTCTACCCTAGTATCCCTCTAACCAGAGACATTAGAAGCCCTTGAAGTGGCATTAGAAGACAATGACATCCCGTTAGGATTGGTTAAAGACATCATGATGGTAATGCGATGCTTAGTGTTTAATAATGTCTTCATGTTTAACGGCCTATTTTACCGCATGTCAAATGGCACACTGATGGGCAGTAGTATTAGTCCCTTTTTGACTAACCTATTTATCAGTGTTATATTTATCTGGATCATTAAAGTTCACCCCAAAGAAGAAAAATAAAACGCTTGTAACTTAAATAGTTTTATTAAGTTAAGCCACTTAAAATACATCTACATTTTCTGCAGGCAGAACAGCAACAATATATTTTCTAAGCATCAGCAACAATGGATCATGCAGTCATTCAAAAGGAGGAAAAGCAACAAAGGTTTTAAATAAATTAAAAATAAAAACATCATCAATAAATTATAACTAAATATTCATTAGTTTCATGCAACTACAAATTACACAAGTTTTGATTATAAAATCTGTTTCTTAACACTCTCCCCTAATCAAAACTGTCTTCTTTAAACCAAGTTCATCCCTAAGTTTTTCAAGTCTCTTTCTACTAAGTCCTTTAGTAAATACATCAGCTAGTTGATCTTTTGTAGATACAAATTTTACTTGAAAAACACCTTCTTGTTGCTTTTCTCTGATGTAGTGGTATTTTACATCAATGTGTTTAGTTCGCTGATAAAACTGAAGATTGTGAATAATCTTGATTGCACTTGTGTTGTCAATAAAAAGAATTGGCATCTCTTCAACTTCAGAGATTTCTTCAAATAGTCTTTTTAACCATACCAATTCAGCAGCAGCTGAAGTGGCTGCCACGTATTCAGCTTTTGTTGTTAACATGTAATTATTCTGTTGTCAGCTTCTGTTGTTGACAAGTTTGGTTTTCTGGTTTTAATTATTCCGCCTCCAAATAATCCACAAACTCCAGTAGTTGACCTTCTGTTGTCATACTCAGTAGCATAATTAGCATCACTATATAAATGAAGTTTGTATTTAATATCTCTCTAGTATAAAATTCCTAAATCATATGTTGATTTTAAATAACACAAGACTCTTTTTGCTAACTTCATATGTGCTATTGTTGGGCAATCTAAGACTCTTGATAGTACTCCAATTACAGTCGACTCTCTTTATAACGAAGTTCATCGGAATCCTTGAAAAGTTTGTTATAACCGATATTTTGTTATATGCGAAACTCAATTTTTTTAATTTAAAAAAAAAAAAAAAAAAAAAAAAAAGACAACAATAAACAATTGGTAAATGAGTTTAATAGAAAAATGATTTTAATCATAGAGGTTCGAATTTAAATAATTATTAATGATTTGAATTATTATTGACACAGTTTGATTTTTTGATTTGAATAATTATTGATACAGTTTGATTTGTTGATTTGAATAATTATCAGTGATTACTGTATTCTGAAAAAAATATTCTTATTTTAAACCAAATTTTTGAAAAATTTTATGATTTTAAAAGTAAACTGTGGGTAAGCATACAGATGAAAAAAGATCTCTTATCCCAACATTTATCGTGGAAACATTTATTGATCATGTGTGCATTTCCTGTGATATCATTCAGCAAATACAAGATGTCGAGGGAAATTTATAGCAAAAATAACCCAATGAAAATTAAATAAGGAAAAATCAAACATAAGTTGAGAGTAAAAAAAATTTGTTTGTCTTTTTCTGTACTTAATTTTCACTGGTTAAATATTGCTATAAATTTCTGTTACATCTTGACACCTTGCCTTTGCTGAATAATTATCACAAGGGTGACTGAAATGCACATACAAACAATAAATGTTTTGTTGTGGACAAGAGGTCTCCTGTTTTTGTCTCTTTAAAAGAGGGGTTAATCTCGAATAGGAAAGTAATCAAGGATGGTGGTTTGCTTCTTTTTTTGGGCTAAATAATTAGAAACAAAACTATTTTCAATTTCAAGCAAATGTTCAAAGACATTGTCATTGTTCAGTTGCTGATGTTCTTTTTTGTTAAAATAACTTTTTAAGGTGTTTAATGCACTAATTGCTTGCATATCTGTTATTTCTTCATTGTTTTCTGGATCTTCTTCTTCTTCTTCTTCTTCTGAAGCATTTTCAGTGTTTTTCGATGATAAAACTTCTTCTACAATATCATTATCTGAACTTTCATAAAAATTAACAATATTTTCATCTACAGACGTGAATTCTTGAAAATTTCCTTGTGTAACTATTTCACTTTCTTCAAGAAGTGACCATAGTTCTTCACCGAGTGCTTCTGCAGGATCGTTAGGTACATCCATATTTTCAATATTGCCTTCTTCATTGTTAGAAGAGTCCAGAGAAAACCCAGCTGCTTTGAAGCAATTCTGCACAGTAGTACTCTTGACATTCCACCATGCTCCTCGAATCATGTCCACTGCCATCCGTAGATCAATTTTCAAGTCTCGTTTCAACTGAATGTTGAGCAGCATTCTCTCAATCATTCGCTTGCGATAATACAGTTTGAAATTCTGGATAATTCCCAGATCTAAGGGCTGCACTTTTGATGTAGTGTTCGGCGGTAAGAACACAAGCTCCACAGATTCTAGGTGAACCGAAACATTGTGAGCAGAGCAGTTGTCTACCAAAAGAGCAACTTTTCTCTTTTGGTTTGTGATAACTGCATCAAAGCTTAACAGCCATTCACTAAACAATTCTTTTGTCATCCATGCATTTTTGTTGTGACGGTAAATTAGTGGGATATTAAAATTTTTGAAGCAGCGAGGGCTTCCATATTTTCCAATTACAAGTGGTTTTTGTTTATCACTACCATCAGCATTCGAGCACAGTAGGATGGTAACTCTGACTTTACTGTGCTTCCCTCCATGACATTTTTCACCTCTGAATTCATAAGTCTTATTTGGGAGCATCTGATAAAACAAACCTGTTTCATCGGCATTATATATATCTCTCAGTTCATAGTTTGCTTTGAGTTCCGAAACAGCATGATTGATCCAATGTTGAGCTGCATCATTATCAGCATCTTTACTTTCCCCACATACGCTTTTATAAATAAGGCCATGTCTGTTTTTGAATCTTTGCACCCATCCTGCGCTGGCTTGAAAATCTTTGTGGCCTAATAGTTCAGCAAAGTTTTTTGCCTTTGCTTGGATTAAGCTGCCATTCACAGGGATATTCCTAGCTCGAGCATCACTAAACCACTTAAGAAGAGCATCTTCCACATCTTCATAATTTGTTTTCCGTAACTTTTTTCTTTTAGAACTTGCACCACTTTTGTAATTATCACGTATTTTGTCTTTTGCCTTCAAAATTGTTGAAAGAGTGCTCATAGGAAGTCCATACTTATCTGCAACGTCTTTCTTTTTCATGTGTTTGATTTCAACATCGTTAATTATTGCCAATTTTGCCTCGATTGTTATGGATTTCCTCTTTGCAGCCATAATTTGTCATAATCCAATCCAAATTTATTATTTTTTTTATCACTTTAAAAAACACGTCGATTTAAAAACAACACACGTTTGAATTTACCGGTCTTTTGACATTCACGTGCGTGGGTCACATGACCAAACAATACATGATAGAACTACTGGAGAACCTTCAGTGCGTGTAAATATCAAGTTTCTTATGTTTTGCACAATTTTATTAAAATTAACTATTTCTTACGTCATAATTGCAATATAAACTAACCATTTTGTAACTGTAAATTTTTAATTATTTATTTTTCTTAAGTTATTTTAGTTCATCGATTAGTAGCTCTGGCAACCGTGCGGTTGTCGTGGTAACGATCCGACGCTTAGGATAGCCTCGTTGCAGTACCACTCTTTTATTGTTCAATTTTAGTTAGGTTTTTCATTAGTCGTTTGTAAAGTTTTTTTGTTTTTTTTTTTAACACGTCTATCCCAAATTTGTGCACGATATTTATAATTCATTGCACATGTTTTTGTAACTTTTTTTTTTTATTTTCACTTTATTTTGTGAACGGTGGGGGTCTAGCATAGAGGGTAGTGAAACTTCAGCCTGGTTGGTTTCGCGCGCAACAACATTACAAGTGGGGTCTGACATCGGAGATAAAACAACGCTTCTAGCTATAAGACAGTAGCATAAATATCTGACGTTTTTCTTTCTGGCTTTGAAAAAAATAATATAAATTTAGCACAAAGCAAATAGGGGGAAAAAAACTGACAGAATCTCCAGCGAAAACGAAACTTATGACATCGCGCAACTCCTTTCGAATGGGCTCATGGGATATGCAATGTTTCCTGTAGCCGCCGATGAATGAATGGATGGCCAATCGAGGACGGCCTTTATTATTAGATCTCGATGGAATAGCCACGGATAAAGTAAAAAAAAAAAAAATTATCCGCGGGGATGGCCTCCGATTTTTTAGCAATGAGGTTAGTGGCAGACACGAAAATACGCTACAAATGCACGGCTTAAAAAAAAAATGAAAGGTTCTAATCCTTTTGCTTTGATTGGTCCGCAGTCTTTTGAAATACTATTCCCGGGACGCGATTTGGATTTTGGGGAAATGGACGCTACTATTTTTTAACTTCGTTATATCAGGTGTCAAATTGCTATACATTCAATTACATGATATTGGAAAATCACTTTGTTTTACCCGATTTTTCGTTATAAGAGAATTCGTTATAAGCAGTTACTTTTTCTCAACAATTCTGATGGGGTCTATGAAAAACTTCGTTATTTCAGTAATTTCGTTAAAAGCGATTTCGTTATAACGCGAGTCGACTGTACAAACATAATATCTGGTCTAGTATACAATGCTAGATACATTAACTTTCCAATAAGTTCTCTCAATCTTTCAGTGTCTTTGGCTTGTGGAGAATTTCCTGGTTTCCAGCCAATTTCTATTTGAATTGTTAAAGGGTTTGATTCTATCATACCATATTTCTGAATAATCTCTAAAATATAGTCACCTTGATGAACAAAAATTCCTTCTTTGCAGATATTGATATTCATCCCTATATATCGTCCAACAGGTCCATGTTTGATTTGAAATTCTGCTTTTAATTCATCCAGGAGATTTGTTAATAAATTAGTCACTTGAGGCTATTAATCCATCATCAACATAGAGTACTAATAGAGTTTTTTGGGTTTTTTCTTTTCTTACAAACAAACATGGATCTGCATTACTCTGCCTAAAGCCACATTTTAATATAAATTTTGTGAACCTGGAGTTCCAACATTGAGGAGCTTGCTTTAAGCCATATAAACTCTTTAGTAAGTGACATACTCCATCGGTTCCATCTTCATAGCCTTTTGGTTGAGTCATATAAATATCTTCTTTTAAAGAACTATTTAGAAATGCAGATTTTATATCGAATTGCCACAAGTTTAAATTTTCAGCTGCAGTGACTGCCAATAAACTTCTAATTGTCTCATACCTCGCTACTGGTGCAAAAGTTTCATCATAATCGATTCCTTCTCTTTGTGCAAATCCTTTACAAACCGGCCTTGCTGTATAATGATAGATTTCATTATTTTGATTCTTCTTAATTGCAAATACCCATTTATTAGTTATTGGTCTTTTTCCTTTTGGTAAGCTTGATAATTCCCAGGTTTTATTTTCCTTTAAACAGTTCATTTCTTCATCCATAGCCATGATCCAATGTTGTTTTTGAGGAGACTGAATTGCTTCTTCAAAGGTTGTAGGTACTACACACAGAGCATGTAAAGCATATACATCTTCTGAGCCAAGATGGTTTGGATATTTTTCTTCTATCTCTTAATTCCATATGGTCTCTTGTTATATCTTGTTCTTTATCAGTAGCCTGTTCTTCTAAAATATTTTCAGTTTCATCACATATCTTTTCATCTTCAGATTTGTCCTTTTTCAGAGGAAAAATTACCGTATTTTCGCGAATATACCCCGCACCCCTGTATACCCCGCACCCCTAGATACCCCGCGAAATTCCACGTTTATGTAAAAAATATTTAGGAAACCCCGCACCCCTGTATACCCCGCGGGGTATACAGGGGTGCAAAGCTGAAAGAACTTCGAGGTAATATTACAGTTAAATCAGAAAATTAAGAAGTATAATTAATTATTTCAGCCATTAAATTCAATTAAAATTCATAAAAATTGTATTGGCAGTATAAAATGTATCAAGACATAAAAAATGAGGAGTGGAAGAAGAGTTTATTTTGCAGGAAAAGAAAAATCGAGCAGGAAATTCAACACAAAAGTTAGCAGATGGATCCAGCAGATTGAAATAAGCAACTGATAAATGAAAGCAAACTAGCATCTCTTTATATATGTAAACTATGAGCGCCAGAAGGGCTGTGATTGGTTGTTATTAGAAGGCAGGAAATATTAACCAATAGAAACGCAGTCATGATAGGTAAAGGTACCTTCATGATTTATGATTTTTCTACAGGATATTTTAATTACAACAAAATGTAAAGATACAACTTCATAAAGTAAATACCATATAAATTAAAGGTATTTAAGGATCAAAGATATTTTAAAATTTATTTTAAATAAAAGACAAATTGTATACTGCATTCAGAAATAAAATTAGTTTTAACATTAAAAATACTGTATTATATAAATACAAAAGTTCGACATTTTCGACAAAGTTTTTTGTATCAAATATACAATTCTGTAGTAAAAAATTGTTGGCAAAAACAATATAAAAAAAAGCAAACGTTTTCAAGTAAATAATAAAAAGGATTTAAAAGCTTTAACATTAAGCTTTAAACAAAAGTTTCATAACAGAGTAAATAAAGAATGGTCTATGAGGATTTTTATATGCCAAACCACAGATGTTTAAATTATTGATGAAATAGGAAAGAAATCCAGGCTTAAAATTAAAACCTTAAAAATTCCGATTCATTATGGCATGATTCTATATACAATGTACATTCACTATACAGCACATTGTGTATTGCATTCAGGCTTAAAATTAAAAACTTAAAATTCCGATTCATTATCGCATTTATAATTCCGATTCATTATCAAAAGATGAAGAAGTTAGTCGGGATAAACTGTTACTACTTCAGGTCGTGGCAGTTTTGAAGTTGCCATCTTTTTGAAAAGCTATTTTTTTACGATATGAAAAATGCATAACCTGGATATTTACAATTGAAAACTTAAAAATCTGATTCATTATCGCATGTTTCTTCAAAAAGTTTTCTAATATCGCACAGATGGCGGTTTATTAAAAAAATAATAAAAGGTCATTTCATTTTGAAAAAGGCAAAAAATACAGTTACGGTAGTTTACATGAATTTTTATTTTAAGTTCATTTTCGAAATTATTAGAGTACATATTGTGTATTAATGCATTAAGTACTGTAATAAATATTCATTTGAACTTTAAAAAACGTTCTTGGACAATTTCAGGAGACATGGCGTCGCCATCTTGTTTATGAGAATTTACTTTTACATTAGCTTTTGGAGACGAAAAAATGAGAAAACAGGGAATTAATGTACTGTATATTGTATATACTACATAATGCACTGTAATATGCAAGTATATTAAGTGTTATATGCTAATTTCGTTTGAAATTCGTCATATCGAAGTTCGTTTGGGGGGGGGGGGGGG